>CAJPEX010000158.1:0-63739 GCA_905338405.1 Notodromas monacha | reverse complement strand
GGAGCAGACAGACAGACAAGAAAGTGAGTTCATAAAAACGTGGTAAAAAAACGTGGTAAAATTAAATAAACATGCATGCTTCAAAAAGAGCTTCCAGGTCTTTTTCGGGGATTTACTACGCCAAAAGCTGAGTGAGGTGTGAGATTGTGACATATCACCTGTGCACAGCTACCTTCAAAGAAAGGTTGTGTGCAATTTTTGTCATGAATTTATAGTTGAACTTCTCTCCGCTGAATGCATGCAGAGATTTTGCACAAATCTGCACAAAGGACCCTTCGATACTAGAAACCAATCCGTGATTGAAAAAAATCATTTGTTTAAAATTTCTCACGAGGTTGGCGGGTACTATGTGATACCTCAAACTCACCAAGCAATTAATTTTCGATCAAATGAACCAAGTGTGCTACGCCGTGATTCATTTCTTGTCGAAAGGTTTTTAAACTCCGCAGTTAACCGCGAGCTCATAATCGTTCGTGTAGAATTACCTTAAAATGTGTTCTCATCCATGGATGCATCAAAAGTAGCTTTACAGGTTGTCCACAACTTGGTTGGCCCATTTATGAATTACTGAATACATATTGTCGGCAGCTCCTGATACATTATTTATCGACGAGGAAGCACGCGGCCAATCTTCCAATTTTTTTTTGTGAATTCCAGGGTTACGATCAATGGGAAGAAATCCAGGAGCCTTCAAAGCGTTGGAACTGACCATTATCGGTATTTCCACTCAGAAATGTCACGCTGCTGTGGGGTGACTGGTCCACATAAAAAAATTGAGGTCAGAATTGAATGAAACGCCCCAGTTTAATATGAAGCGCTAGATGCGTGAAACTCTGCTGTGTCTTCAAATATAGTTGAAGCCGTATATGTGGCAATGAGCAAGTAAAAAAAAAAAAGGGGTCATGTCTCAAAAGAATCACACCCCAGAAAAAGACTCTTCTATCATTTTTGCCATGTGGAGAAGATTGGAGAGTATTTTCTTGACCCTGGATATCACCAAGATCAAAAAATTTCAAGATCCCACATTTCTGAAATCTGTCGGCGTCACTCTTTGTCACCTCACCCACGGAATTCGCGCCCACGCGGACTTCGTATGGGAAATATAACTCGCACATTCACTTACAAAAGACGCGAGCCAGGTTCGTTTTTCGTGGCCTCTTTCATTCAACTCTTGACGTTAGTTGATTAATCCGTTGACGACAAGACGGTGTTTTTGCAGTGACGCGGCGTTCTTGGTGACTTGCCTGATGAGGCACAACTTCATCCCTGGTGCTGAAGAGGCAGTACTGCAACCCGACGTCCGGATGAACGCCTGAACGCAGGAATTCGATCCGCTGCTATTGCAGCACGCATCGTGTAGTATGTTGGTCGATGGAATGAAGCTTCGACGTCGCCTGAGGCCTCGCCTAACGACCTCGGACGACGAAAACAAAAATACTGGATTTCCCGTTGTCGCAAACGATCAATGTCTAAGCCCCATGATGCCGAGCATTGATGCTGCGGAATGAGAGACGTTATATTCTACCGTCATCTAAACGTCTTCTATGCAGGAAAAAAAAAAATGTAACACACTATCATTCATGATCGTAACTTGAGCTGCTACATGCAAAATCGTTGTTCCATTCGGAGATTATCGAGGCATATCCGCACGATGAAATAAAGAGCATGTCTTGTCGGTGTGCACGATCCACGGTGTACACTATTCCCGGATTTTCAAATATATTTTATAAATTCGTTGACTTTGGACGAAACGACTCGACGAAAGCGTTTTTCATCTCAAGGCTTTGCAAGCTTACAAAGTCAGCATGACGTTTAGAATCCTCGGGCCTTGTTTCTCGAACTCGTCGTATATCGCGCGATTTTAGTCCTCTCTTTGGTTTTGGGTCTATTTTCAGGACGAATAGGAAACCTGGAAATTTGAACATGGAGAGAACAATTGAATTAATTCAGCCCACATAACAAGGTAGCAATCCATTTTAGCAGCTTTTTCTTGGAAATTTACAGTACTGGATTGCGAAACTCTTTGAAGCTACACTTGTCGATACCCACAAGGGATCCACTTGGACTTAAGCGAGTTGATGATTGTACGTGCCCAATGAAAGCAGTCCTTCCACAGTCGCTGATGCTATATTAGACCTCGGAAAGGTTAAATGTTTCTTTCTTTTTGAATGTTTGCTTGGATTGAGAGAAGATAATACGTTGGAAGCGAATTTTCTTGTTCGAATGTTTTTCAATGAAATTTTTTGAACCGTTGGAACTCCAGGAGTCTATTTTAAAACATTTTGATGTGGAGTTCGGTATACAATACACGTTAGGATGTATTTTGTAATACCGGATATTAATTGGGCTCCTGAAAACAGAAACTGCTTGCCTCTTCACAGTATTCATATGTTTTAAACGACATTCCATTTCAGCCAAATTGCCTTTCTTTCATTTCCTGCAACCTCCGCGGAGTTCCCGGGAAATTCAAGTCAAACCTCAAAGGGTTCCGCGTAGCAAAAACTAAGATCGATATAAGAGTTAAACCTTCTATCATAAAAGTGCGCGTTTTAAAAGAAAGTTCGATTGTGTGATGGAGTGAGCAAAGTATGAAAAACTTGGGAACTAGGCTCCTCGGTTCCGTTTACAGGAGGAAATCAAAATTCTGAGAATAAAAATCGGAGCGTATCGCCCCAACATCCAACATCAGAAGGTAGATTCCTTTGATCGACGAAGTACACCCAGAAAGGTGCGATATAAACGAAAACTGAATTATTCATCAAGATAAATGTTCTATGAACCTTGCCATGTAAAAAAAAGAGAGGATACAATTCGCGTTCTTAACCTCACATAAAATGCAAGATATTTGTCGCGATGGAAACTACAATACTTTCCATTGAAAAATAACTGTAAACATTATGATTTTCTTCAACGCCGCAGAATGATACCATTCGTCAAATGCCAAAGTTGCTAATGGGAATTTGAGATTCAGCTTGAACTTGTGCCCAGAACGGCCCACGAATCTGTGTTTCCTGCGCTACTCGTTCAACTTTCCTTCTTAAAAGTGTGCATTCCTTAGCATTATTTTCAAGTACAGTAAAAGACAAGCCAGATGCAGCAGCATGGAAGATTCATATACCTGGAGCCAATATCTGCTTTCAGTGTGGGTACTTACACAGAATGTAGCAAAAAGACTGACTGAATGACTCTTGAATCGTTGCCAGAAGAAAAATTTCCCGTACGACGGTTTGAGCAACGCATAATCCCTTTTATGTAAAACATTTCTTGCAACGATGCAAAATTGGAATCCCATTGCTAGGAAAAATATGCTTGAAAGAGTTTCCAAATAAATTCATCGGGCAACCTTAGCTGGTCAATTTATCTTTATATCGCTCAAATTTTCGTGATCTTTATTACGAATCAGGACTTCCTAAGTTGCGTTGAAATAAAATTGGGAAAAAAGCTTTTTATCGAGGTTTGATTCATAGGATAATTATATCATGATATCTTGGTAGGAAACGGTTATGTGAAACTACAGTATAAATTGTTTGGAAGTTTTCATCCAGTTTTCAGAACTCAACTTTTTCTTCTCTCGAAGTTCTAACCTACACTGACGCTTTAATTCGTGAATCGGGAAACGATTATAACATTGAATATATTGTGAATCATACTGTACTCTAGAAAATTTTCGAGCACTTTAAATTCAATCATGCTAAAAACGTGCATGGATTGTACATACGGATGAAAAATGCTCCAGAATCCCGGAGTTGACGTGAGTGAGGATTCCATTTCCGGAACATCTGCGCAATTTTTCTATGAAAGGAGGATAACAGCACTCTTTTGCCGAAAAAATTTATATTTAAAATCTCCTTAAAATTTATAATAAATTACTTTTCACGCAATGGCATCAAGCGAAGCCTTGGGATATCTTGAGAGTCGAAAGTCAGCCACAAGATCTCTGAGAAATTGATCCAGTTGCGTGCTGATCAAGTCTTATTATGAGATGTTAGAATCGAATGAATTCCTTGGCAATTCAATAATTGTACTCGCCACCGCCAAAGACGAAGTGGAAAAAAAAGATGTTACAAATGTTTCTCGGAAACGTGATGCCGTAACGTACATGACAATGCGTTATCGGAACAAACCTAATGCTGCAACAAGATTCTAAGTGGAAAAAATCGGAATGCAATGATAGAATGCATCAAAATGTGGAATCAACGTGCACAGTTTTTTCAGATACTTGCAGCGATATTTGTGTTTCTGGCGCACGCTGGACATTTTAATGCTCACGGATACAAAATTAATCATCCGTTGGTTCCGATTTTCATTCACCGTCATTGAGGAACTGGTCGCTTAGATTTTCAACACGCATCGCCAACGCAGGAAGACGGCAAGATTTCTGGTCGACAACCCCAATTATTTATAAGTGCAGTACATTTCTTGAGCTGCATCAGTGAAGAATACGACTATTAGTCCATTCGTGAAGCGAACATGGGCACCAGCGCTAATGAATTCGTCCCCATAAACACGGATGTCGCTTCAAGGATAAGAAAATTATCCGTAGGAAACCTGAGATCATCCTGTGAACGTGATTCATCGTCCGAGAGAAAAATTTATCTTCGGGGGCTTCGTCATTACGAAGTCTGTCGCGATGCTCACCAGCGAGATCCGACGATGCTAGCAATCCAGAAGTTTTCCTTAAAGATACAAATCTTGGTGGTAATCTCCAACAAATTCGGGCATGATTGGACCCCGAGGTTGGAATCGACCAGAGCCAGGCTTTGCCTCTCATCATAGGTGTCATAAAATCCGGAGGAATAACGAGAGAACAAAAAATCGGGCGCCCGGGGGTTGAAGGCGGTGAAGGGTGCGAAGGAATGAAGAAGCGGCGCCACGGCTTTTCCGACGCCGAAGTGCCTCTTGACGTCCGTCTAGTTTTGAGGATGAGATCAAGGAAACGGTGCCTGGAATAATCATGTAGCAGATGAAGGCGACAGCCGAGGGGGCTTCGGCTGATGAAGTGCGAATTTGACCCCGGGACCGGGTCCATTAGAACGCATGCATTGTTACTTCTTGCTTCTCGGCTCTTGGTTTTCCGAATGCTTCGTCCGCTCTGAGTGAGATGAATAGAACTGCGGAGCAACTCGACGGAAGTATCGGGCAGTGGAGGACATCATGGTCTTCGCGAGAATTGTCTATAACAATTCATTCGTGTTTCTGACTACACCGAGAATGACCATTCCTTGGCGGCAGTACAAAAATTCATCTTCCGCCACAAATATCCCACAGAAATATTTTGTTTTCATCCACTCTCCTTAATCGAGTCATGCTTACGTTCTTTTGCCTAATATCTCGACTATAATACTGCAGTAAATCGAGCATACCCTATTAGCAAAATAAAATGGCTCTCCCCCTTCACGCACTATGGTAAAGTACCCAATCAAACTCGGATACGGGTCATGTATAAACTATTTTAGAATTGGCCAGAAATGCAGTATTATTTGTGTTGATATATACTGGTATAATTGCGAATGCACAACATCTGAAAAAATGAGCACCAGGAAAAGTACAAAGAAAATTGAATTAATAAATAGCAAACAAGCATTTTCTTCTCCTTCCGGAGGCCTTCAAAATTGTTCCCAAGTACAGTATGTATCACCAGGTCATATTTCTAAACAATAATGTAATTTTCCCAGGTTTATGATATTCCATTCGGAAAATGTCACGCATTGCCCTTGTTTTGGCATGAATTTTTTCTTTATATTTCAAAATCATGTGCGCGGGTTCGCACCCGCATTCGCAATTTTCTCTCTGAATCACTGCTCAAAATCAGGGAGCGACTAATAGCTGCGCAAGCACGTCAACCGAAAACAAAAACCAATCGGAGAGAGGTAATAGATGCTGCATTGCACAGGCTTCTCTGTAGAATCATTTATTTTTCAGAAACTGCGTTATTCCTCTTGACAGACTTCTCAAGAGTATTACGGCATTCAAGGTTCTTGAAACTCGGCGACGGAGAAATCCGAGCGAGAGAATATGTCTCGAATTCGTGGGGTGCGTTCCAAAACGCCTCGCTGGTTCCTTCCTTCCGAGTTATCAGACGGACATGATGAACAGGTTAAAATAAAGAAATACTTTAAATGGATTTACAGTTTTGTCATTGAGCTCCTCTTCTTCGACATTGGTATTCTAGCTCTCACCAAAGCAAGTTCTAATGGGCTCTTCCGAGTTCTCGCTTGAATTCAGAACGACATTTTTGATATGGCAAGACGGGAAGTCATTTCATGTATTTTTCTCTATGCTTTTTATTATACCCACATACTCCTTCCTAAAAATGTGATTATGCAGTATTAAATTAAAATGTATCAAGATGAAGTCCCACAACTCTTGTTACTTCACGTCAGGCATCTTCAAACGGCAATTTAATCTAGGTGCGATATTTTTCAAACTTTAGACGCAGAAAAAAAACGAAACCTACACATCAATATACACATTTTAATTTCCCTATTTTTCATTCAAATGCAATGATCACAAAACTCCCGAAAAGTAATGGATCAGAGATCATTAGCTCTGTTGCGATTATATTTTATTGTAGTTATTGTAATGATCCAGATTTTATTTGAGAAGCTCAGGCGGTATTTCAGACAATTAGATACGCTTCAACTCATAAGCATGCTCCAAATTTAAAAACAATTGTCTTAATGCGAGGAAACATCTCGGTTTTTTTTTTTTTGTCGTGTGAGATATATTTGGTCTTAATTTTCTCTTCTCTTTGCAAGAAATGGTTGCCCGAAGACTTCTGCGGCAATATGGGACTAATAGCAGCAAAATTCTTTCTCTCTCTCTTTCTCTCTCTCTCTCTCTCTCTCTCTCTCTCTCTTTTTTTTTTTCTCTTTCTTTTTTTTTCTTTCTCTCTTTCTCTTTTTCTCTCTCTCTCTCTCTCTCTCTCTCGCTCTCTCTCTCTCTCTCTTTCTCTCTACGAAAACATCTTTTCGCAGACGTATTTTCATTTTTCTTTTTTATTTATTCTTATTATTTTTTTTACATGTGGAGCAACGGGGACTCCTTCAAGCGTATTATTTTAGGGGGGAATTTCGCCGTTACAAGACAAGAAACAGTCAGTTGCCTTGAGTCGGAATCTGTACGTTGTACACAACACGATGATAGCTCAGGACGATTTAGGTCGGGATTTCGGGTGACAAAGCGGGGGTGAAATGATTTGATGACCCTGAATTCGGCGCAAAGCTTCCGCTTAAGAACGCACCAGCGGACACGTGGCAGTTTCGCCTGGCCCCATCCAAGTACAGTACCCCGGTTTTCTCGCAGTACCACCGACAGAAAGCGGGATGGAAGGCACAGGCTCTGGTGGGCCTGTCCAAAATGGCACGTCCAATAGCCGGGAAACATCCGCGTTTCCCCAGACAGTGCGTCTCATCCGTGAAGGAGCATAATTCTCTAAATTAGCTTCAAGTCTGAATGGAACGCATGCAAGTACCTTTCGTTTCATTTCATTCACACGCTCTCGTGGTTTGAAAACTAGCCGACATCGTAGATACGACTCAAGAAAATTCCAGGACTGTAACATATTTGCATGGCATTCAAAAACTTTTTTTTTGTCTATACAGTTCGGCGGCTGGGCGTAAGCAATTCGATTGCAGAGTCGGTTCTAGAAATTTGAATTTCGTGCAACAGCACGTGTTGGCATACGAAATATTATTTTGTCAAGTTAGACTCGTTCGGAAAATTTAAATTACTATAAGTCGTAAAATGGAAACAAAAGTGAAAAGAAACAGACCGATCAGACCCACATTCAATACGAATCGGACACTCCAGATTAAAAGCTTTATCCGGTAACTTCCTCTCATCTGATCATGATAAAACAGCTGAACTTGAAGTTACGACTTTTCAATGAACAGTAAGAAGAGTACGATAAGAAGAGAGAAAAGAAACCCATGGACGATTTATGCTGCAGCGAGCGAATAAGAAAGAAATGCCTTTAAATTGTATTCTTCATTGAAGGATATACGGTACAGTACTTCACTTCCGATTAAACGTTTCAACGGTTTTCCACAGAACATAATGTGCTGTGGAACTTAGTCAGTGGAAAAGTCTTTTAGTGCTGAAGGTCTTGCCCTAATTTCACGCCATCACAACGGAAAAATGTATTTTTGGCATTAACCCTGCTTTTCTTGATTTTCTTCATGACTTTCTCTTGGAATACCAACCTATTCTTTCTTCCAATACAATACGTCCACCCTTGATCAAGATAAACTTCGAAGATTCTGAATCTCTTCAGACTATGACATATGATTAGTTTCACCTCGAAAATGTTGAACGCAACAGTTTAATTTGGTCTCCATGTTACTGAGAGTCCCATCGGAAAATTATATTTACCTAGAAAATAGGCCTTGGTCAATACTTCGAGAAGAATGACACTACTTGCATATTGGTCTTGCATCTATGCATCTGTTGGTGACGCCTAGCCTTCGAAAGTACCGTACATTTCAGAGGAAGACCTGCTAGGCTGAAAAAACTCACAAAATTTTGGTGAGGAATCAAACTGATATCCATGAAAAACCTCAAACATTTTAATGGAAAATTCCAGGACTTGGGGGGGGGGGGGGGGAGAATGCCCTGGGGCCTGCGACTTTAAAACCTATAGGGAAGCGCGCTGCGTTAAGTTTTCTATTTATTCGTGGGAAGTGATCCATAGCATTTTTTTAAATGAGATAGGATCATCTTGAAAATGTGGTGCGATCTATCCTCATATATGATGCGCTCGTTTCTTGAGTATGAGACTTCATCATAGCTTTTACTGTATTTAGGTGAAGTTTTCTTCAGAAAAAAGTTTGACTCTATCACGTACTTACGTTCAAACAGTATTTCCAGGGAAAAACAGTGCGTCTCAGATAAACGCGAGGTGAGTATATACAGTACAGCTTTCTCGTACGGGCAGAAAGTTGGTGTGGCGAAGTTACATAGGGAGTTGACTTATTGGCATAGGTGCAGACGTGTTATTGGAATGCGCCGGTGTACCCGTTAACCCTCTGCAAAACGGGGTCGTCATATTGCTGCCAGCTCGGGTACGGAACGAGGCCCCTGCCGCTTTTGCCGAGTGACTCTGACGGCGGCCGGGTTGCGGAGCGGCAACTCGAGCAGCCTGCGGCACGCATGGCTTCCCGCAAAATGTCAAAGAGACGGAGCGAAGGAAGCGGAGAACTGCGAGAAAGCACCGAACCATGAATATCCTCCTCAGCGTCTGTTTCGGCCCCTTCAATCTCGAAGGGTTCCTCCGCTCGCGATGCGCACCCACTCAGGGTGATGTTGAGGCACTAGGATGCGCCCGGAATACCCCGCGCGCCACGCCGCAATAATTTCCCTCGAATTTCATGCAACTTCGGATGCGTCTTCTGTCGCTTCCGGGGATAAGCCCTGAGATGGTGAGACGCTTTTACAGTCTCTCAGCCCCGTCTTGCCAGCTGACAGGTGAGTCCTCGTCATGTGACCGAAACATCCTCGCCGAAAGCTATGCCTCTGAGTTTGGCCCGTCCTTCCGGGATCAAACGAAGTAAACGCGGAGTCACACGAGTGCTCTCTCTGAAACAGTCTCTGCCATCGATGCTCAGGGCACCATTTCAATAATCCTTCAGGAAACTGTGATTTTTGTCTTCTTCCTGAGCGTGAGAGCTCATCTGATGATTCCAACAGCTAATTGCCTACCGTTTGACCATTTAGACTTGCAGAAAGTGGTCCGCACATCTTCCGATACAAATTTGAGCCACTTTGATTTCCTCTGAGCGGCCATCTGTCTTGCTAACGCGCGACGATTCGAGGAAATCAAAATAAAATACTGCACGATATCGTAAGTTATTTTTTCGATCTCAACTTTTCCAAAGGATCCGATTTTCCATGATCCTCATTGTACTTATCAGAAGATCGAAGTCCCCAGGTAATTGGCTAGGATTTTCGACGCTATATCGTAAGATACTTTTTATGGTACTTAACTGTAGGCTCGGATTACAGTACAGTATTAGCTTTCAATAAAGTGAACCCGTAGATATTATACCCTGTATTTATTGGATATAATAGTAGCCGGCCCTCTGATACGAAGAGGGTCGTGAAAATATTGTTATCCGGGGTGACCTTGCAAACCCCTTTCCCAAGTAAAATGCAAGAATCCAATAGAAAAAAGCCGAATTGAAAGTTATTCACAAGCAAATCATCACTTTTTATACTAGCTGTACCTCTGATACTCATTGGCAGGTTTCTGATGTAACCCTGGAGGAAAATTTAATTGCTCTAATTAAGGCCGGGGCCACTATATTTGGGTTTACAAGGTACGTTCAATTTAGCCCGAAAATGCATATGACAATTATGAGAAATCAGTTGGGCCCTCTCGGAAACTCCCAGGTTGACCAAATTTTATGGCAGCATTTCTGAACTTCCGTGATCCAAGCGGTAATCCAAATAAAATTTACGACATTTTTTTCTTCGGGAAATGCACATCTGTGAACAAACCCGGGGGTGTTCCAAAAATCGCAAGAAAAGAAAGTTGAAACGATGTTATAGTTTTGCTCTCATCATAGTAACATAACTGATACAACGTGTCTGATTTCTGAGGGAGATTCAATTTCCCCCACCTTTTCAAGCAATATTCATCAGTTGTAAGTCTTGTAACGCATGATACTTCGGACCAAAATGGCCATTTGGAATGGTAGTCTCTACCCTCATTCTATCCTAACCTCATATTGTTCTGCATATATGTACAACTCTCATGTTTATGGTGTTATACATGGAAAGAAACGAAGACAGAAAAATATGTATCTATCTTCTTATATTTCGTTGGTGCTCGACTACACGGCGAGAATCTTTTACAATTTTTTCAAAGTCTCATTGAAACAGTATCGAATTATTGACCCGATTTAAAAGATTCATTTAACGTTTCAAAATGCTGTACAAGTAGTCTGTAGCACTGGGGTGGTTCCACATATCAATAGAAGTGCTGGGCAAAGCGATTGTGGCTGGGCTATTCGCCGCTCCACAATCTTTTATTTAAAATAAATCTGGTTGGTGGAATTTTTTCATCTGATCTGTAGAAAGTTCAAGAAAACTTAACTGGTAAAAAAGGAGAATTTTTCGGTGAAAGATTACCATTATATGGTGTGGGCTTTAGGCGAAAATAATATTCATTAGGAGTTGATTCTCTTCTGATGACGAGCTGGGAAGCGTTGATTGGAGGTCAATTCAATATCAAATGCAAATCACGCGTCACGGTCGCGGAGGAAATGAGGCGCAGATGCCATCACCCGCGTTGTTCATATCAGGGGAGCACGGCATCAAAGCGCTGCGTAACGCGTCACCGCAATGAAAGTTGCTTCCTCATCACTTCCTGCCGGACGTGGACTCATTTTGGCAACAGGCTCAACGGGGGAGTCTCCCGAGAGATGGCAACCGGGGTCTCGCTGAAAAGTTGCAGGAATAATTGGATCGGCAGCTTTGTAGTCAGAACACAATAGGGGTTAACAGTGATTATCTCGGTAAGTTTGTGTTCCGAGCGACCTCATCTAGCAACCAGCCGCCTTGACAGTTTAAAGTCCTACCGCCGACAATGACAGGCTCACGAGACACTGTTTCTCGCCTGGGAAACCGAAGGAATCTTTTCAAACGTTTACTTTCGCCATCGAAATCAACGCATATTGATTTACAGCCTGTTATACGCATACCACTTGTGATATGTGGGTGCACTTCTTGAGTGGGATATGCGCAATTAACTGCCTAATATGAAACAAAATCTAGGGCGTCAAGTAAAGTACAGTATAACTCATGGGTAGTGGAGGTATGCTTCGCAGTGCGGACGGTATCAATTTTTTCCTGTGTTGGATGCGTAGCCGAAGTTCAGCACATATTTTGAGAAAATTCAGTTCATTAATCAATCCGATTTTCATGCTTTAATTTTAACTGCTTAATATTGTAGACTAACTTTTTTGTTGAAGAGTGCATGATCCGCATAGCATTATTTCCTAATACAGTACTGCTAATTTTCGCACAGCTGGAAAGATAATCCCTTTAAAAAATACCCCCGCAGACCCAAAATCAACTGAAGGATGAGAGATCGGAATATATGAAGCATATGAGGTGGATTGTGGTGAAAGCGTAAATTATCAACTGTACTGTATTGTATTTAAATCAATTCTAGGACATTCCTGTGAACATATTCATTAGCTTGACACTGCACGCTGATCCTGGGTTATGTGAGAACGTCGAGGGATGTTGACATTCGAAAGAAGGTTTTATGTTGAAAAAAAAGGAAGACATATGAATGAAAATGCGCTTCGTTTGTTTCATTCACACAACGTTCAATACAATAAAAGCCAAAATGGCCTTCATGTTTATCACCAAAATGATGAACTGACCGATTCGCGTCCCAAATAAACAAAGAAATCAAGATTTTGCCGAGAATCTCCGAGATCCACGAATGATGCTTTCGTACACGAGGTGTATATACGACATTGAAACGCAGAAGCATCTTAAATGTCAGCAGTGAAGGGGCTCTTCAAAGCCATTCCGTAGAGCGTTTTGAGCGACAAAAATTTTTTTTCTCGACAACTAGTGACAACAACGCCAACGATAATCGGTCAACGTCGATATAGTGTCTTATAAACAATTTCTTTCCCACCTCAGTTGAGGTTCGATCTTGTGACCATTTCCGGCTCCCATTCAATCACGGCGGTCGTACAAAAACTCCAAGCGTTTCCGCCGAGCCCGGAGGTAAATTCACGTGCTTTCCACATCGACTCTTTGCAGAAAAATAAACACCTTGTCTCTCATGAGGATCCGCGGCGGGTGATGGTTCATGGCACCCGAGCGGTGCGCTGATCCTGAGCCGGCAATCGTCTGGTTCCCTACCCCGCATCCGTTCCCCCTCAGGGACCAGGTCCCAAAGGTTCATCGCTTCGCACGGAACAACACACTGCCCAAGTAGCTGGTCACCAAGGCGGTCATCCAAGTTAGTGGTAGCATCGACCAGTGATTGCCGCTGGCCCTACTCGTATGCATCGCAGCCGTTTGGTCACCTGCAGAGAGCAAAAAAGAACCAGAGATTCTTAGTATCGTGATTCCTAGTCTGAAAAACGTCGATTCTCTGTTGGGATCGACTGGACTTCTGCGAAGAACCCACGCTCTTACAAGGGGTTTCTAAAAGGTCACGCGAATCACTTGAAATCGTCATCGCTGTTGTATAAAGAAAATTCGCAGGAGGACACCAATCTCACGAATGCGTGCCTTGGCCAGATGAACAAAAATCACAATCAACCAATGTTTCTTATTACATTTTTTTCGCAACAGTTGAAACAAGATACAGTATAACGATTAACCTTACATGGATGAATTGCCCTTATTCCTGGAAATTTCGAAGTGTGAGATTATCTTGGTCTTAGCAGCACATTTGGAGGCTCAAGTTAAATTTCCAGGTATCCAGGAAAAAGTGGTAATCTTGAATGATTCAAAATTATCGCCGGGTTTCCGCAATTCAATGTCTGGGGTCGTTGGAGTTCTATATTTAAGTTGCTTTCCGGAAACCAACGTATTGTTAACCAACGTATTCCGCCTGACGCAACACGAGAAAAAAATTGTGAATCTGTTGTCAATTTTTCAATCAAATCAACCAATGCATGATTCGGGAATATATCGTGACATGTGACATCTCATGATGGTCGTTGAGTTGCCTTCTAAATTTTCAGTTGGCGTTGTGCGTCATTGTTTCAACCGAAAAAAGTACAAAAAACCGAAAACTTCTGATCTAAATTGGTTCGCTGTGAATACGTGCGAGTCTATTGATCAGGGTAGACGATAATCCTGGACAATTTGTTGCAAAGCCCGGAGATAAGCGCCTTCCCGACTTGGAGGATCATGGACAAAAAATCTAAGAATGGGAAACTTCCGAGGTAGTGCTTGATGTTCCACAAGGTCAAAATTATATTTTTAATGAGATGAGCTTTTTAATTTGTCAAAATAGGTAATAAATGAGGCTCCTGATTCCATCTGACTGTAATGAACATTTTTTTGGTGTCTTGCCGGACTTCTGAGAAATCCTGGGCATTCTCTCGAGGCCTTCGCTCGTTGCGAGTTTCCCGATGTCATGGAGGCACATCTCCTTGTCTCAGGTACGTGTTTGATAAGCCCGGAAGAGACCTGGATAATTGTTCGCGACTCGTCAGGGCAAACAGCGCATTTACCGCCCTAGTACGCTTCCGGACGGCTCCGGCGAACTCTTGATCGTTGACCTGATGAAACGGCTCCCCCTCATGACCCGTAATTGAATCAGTCGGACGTCGAGTCTCAATATGCGTCGTACGGGTCAGTGACGACCCGGGCTTTTTGCCTCCTCGTGGAAAAAAAGAAAAGAAACAGCAGTGGGGGGAACACGCTCGTTCCGAGCTGCGAACACGCGGACAAGGCGTCCCTTTCCGCTCGGCGCTCCGCTGGCGACGGAAGAGACTAAGGCAAGCTTTCAGCAGCGCATTACGCGCAGATTTTCGCCAACTTTTTGGCCTATATGAAGAAAATACCCGGTTAGCACTGCCAACTATATTTCTCGCGAACATCCAGGCGCCGAATCGGAAACGGAAAGCAGCACTCGAGGTCAATACAACAGACCAGGCCAGCTTTCTTTCTATGGGGTCTCCTACTGCCGGTTTTCAAGAAGGCAATCTATAAATGTGTGGTTTATACTTCCACGTGCATTTCGTGTATAGAATCATTATTCCATCGCACTGAAACCGAATGAACAAAACATGTGGGACTTTCCATCGAGACGAAGTGGGTACTGAATTCAAGGTGAAATATAGTTTCTAATGGAAGGTATTTTAAATTTCATTTCCCGCCTTGTTTTTATGTTTTGTGTATTTATCGGTTGTTGGTCACCAAAGAAAGAAAACAACAATTGAAACTGTGGAACGTTAGGAGTCTTAACTATAGCAAAAATAAATAAAAGCTCTTGCTACAATTCTACAGACGTTTATGGTAGCAAACCTCTTTCGCAGCTAGAAACTTTGAAATCTGGATTTTGTATGACATTCGCATTGGCAAAAGCTGCCATTCAGAATAGGTTTGAAAAATAGTAAATGTAAACTTCGGATTCTTACGCATCAAAGCTTGTTATTCCCACACTGGCTAGCACATTCAGACAAATTTTAAATTCAATTACACAGCTATTCTTCAAAAGCGAGGACAATCCTTGCCTTCTCAACAAGGAATTTCAGGGTACTGTTCAGGATTGATTGTGAGACAATATTCAAGGTGGTGTACGAGAATAGCACTGATAGTTATTTTCTCAGGTACGCATCAATTTCATATTTAAAAAAGACGAAAGTATCGGGCTATTTGTAAACAGACAACATCCATTTGATTTTACAAGTTGCAGTTGCTGAATCGCTTGATTTCAGGTGAACTCACTTCATAGAGAAATAAGTGCCTTTGAATTCTTCGTTGAAAGCTGAAACAATCAATTGATTCTATGGGACAAACATGGGCATGGCTAAATTTAAACTCTTATCGCAAAATTTTCAAGGTCGTCGTACAAAAATCTTTGTCAGGACCCAAATCTCCTTACGACTACGACGATTACACCATCGAAAGGAAACTGAGGCTGCTGTAAATAATTGGGAACTATTTCAATTCCATTACAACTCTTCCACCTGGAATGCGAGCAATATTTAAATTGCTTATCACCTGATAACTATCTCTTTATCGAATTTCCGGAAACTGAATTTTTTCAGCACAGACGCGGGCAGGTTTGAAGTGCAGGTTTGAAGTTGATAGAATGAGTGCGCTGTGATCGATGGGTTAGAGAAGTGGGGATTGAGACAAGTGGCAGGACCAGATGAGGGGATCCCACCTCCCATGTCGGGTGAGGTGACGACACTGAGCCTGCCGACAGTATCCTCTCCGTTTATCGCTCAAGCGAACGAGATTTAATTCACGCGATGAAAACCTCGTTATACGCGAGTGAAGGAAAAGGGACCAGCCGCGGCGGAAAATCGGCAACGCTGCGTCCGGGGCGGCGGTTGCTGCTGGAAGCAATGCAATTCACGGCGTCAAATGCGACGCGGCCGCCAGACGGTGAGACGCGAGCCTGTCAGCGAAGACTTCGACGAGGGGCGATTTCCCTCTCGTGCGAGATGCCGCCCACATGGAGCCAAATGGTGAAGTTATATTATCCCGCCGGCTGGTTTCATAACGCGAAAGTCTCTCGCTATACAACGTTTGTCCCTATACTAATGCGCCTGTGATGGATGGCAACACGATTGGCTCGCTTTTTCCCCCGCTGTCATCGTGACGACTGGATTCTCGACCCGGCACAACTTCACGCATGACACATTATCGCAGCACAGGGACTGGATTTTTGAACAATCATTCCGGCGATTCCGGGCAACCGATTTTTCTTGCGCCCGGTTCATAAGACGTTGGGGCCCAGGGAATAGCCCTTTTCGATTTGTGTGTCGATGCCCTCGTGGTCCGCTTGACGACGAGCCCGGGGGCTTAAAAAATAGGAATCAGTTGCTTATTCACGTGTGAATACATCCATCTAGCTCTAGATATTGATTATCGCGCTCTTTGTAGGAGGATCCTGAGAGTGTTCAAAGTGTCGAGAAGGAGATTTCGCCTCACCGAACGTCAAACCTCGATAGCTGGTTCGATACGCGATTCTCCCTCTTCCCTATTCAACACTATCCACCTTGTTTGAGATTGAGCCCCAAAATTTATCTTGCTCCTGTGGAATTGATGAAAGTGAACTCTTGGATTGGAGGAAGTATATCAATTGCAGTTTTATTAAACTCGTTGCAAAAGCATGTTTAGAACACAAAAAAGAGGCAAGCCTACACAACCACCAGGTTGAGCTTATTCATTTTTATCTGATTATTTTGGATGTGCACTTGGAAAGATTTAATCTCAAGACTTGTGCCATGGGAATCATATTCGATTCCCGGAAACTGGAGGTTTCCGGGAGGTCTCTGTTCCGGATCACTTGTGTTTGTGGCGTAATTAATTACATATAGTAGTGATAGATGATACAGCATCGTGTTTCCTGCCGTTTGGTTCGATTATCGGAGCTTGCGTTAGAAGGGCAGAACCTTTTTTTTTGGCAAAAAAAAGCCCATGTGATTTATAATATACTGAAGCACAACGTTTCATGTGATAATGAACCTGACTATTCGCCTGAATTTCTTTATTTATCCCAGAACAGAATTAAAATTCATCGTTTAACGTCAATTTCGTGGAAGTAAAACTTGTAGGTAACCGCTCTAACTGCTTGAGAGTCCTCAATGTAATACAGCAAAAAATATGCCAACATTTTTTCTGGCGATTCGCAAGTAACGTACAGTACTGCACAGAAGTTTGACTGGTGGAAATTCAAAATCGTATGCTTCATTTGCAGACGCAGTATCTTGTTACAATATTTCATAAATTTAATATGCGTACTACACATACAGTACTTTTTAATGCGCGAATAAAATTCTTTGCGTACCTTGTTTCGTCCCATATTTTGGACATGAGAACCCGCTTTGAAGCTTGAATCAGTGACTTGAATTGCAATCCTCTATTTTTTATATGGCTTGTACTGATATTTTTTCCACACGATTTTTGGTTGCTAGTTTACACTTTTTTCCGTTCTTACTATGCAAATTGCGGGAGCTGAAAATTTGTCAAGTCGTTTCTTTTTTTTTTTTTTGTGCCAGTGAGGTTTCTTTGCTTATCCTTTACTGGAAATTTGGAACACGAAGGTAAAATGATAAATGGTTATCATTAACCCAACTAAGGAAAAAATCATTGTGTGGTACAGTATTTAGAATCTTCATGTGAGTGCGTTTCTGATTTGCAATGCGTTTCTAATTCGAAAGCTGGTTTCAAAAGGAAGCGCAAAGAGGTTTTTTGGATGGTTCGAATTACTGTCCTGTATTCAGTGGAGAATAGTTCCGAGAACTGGAGTTTCGGGTGCATCCTCGGGAAAATGTATGAACTGTGAGCTGGGGATGATAGAATTGCAACAGATCTCGCCGCACTTCGCTCTCAGCCAGAAGGCTCAACCGTGGGATTGTTTATTCATGAACTATCAGCGGATGACAAGGCTTTCAAGTGCCATACAATGTTAACAAATGGGTAAGCTAATGCGATTAAGGCAATGTCCACTTGATTTTGCAAGAGCAGCGTTCACATTCGTCGCAGCGATTTATTTTTATGAACCTTTTCGTACACTGTAGTAGCCCCGAAATTCGCGCTGAAGTAGGAGTGATGCGTGTAGAAATAGCCTCCGAGTAACAGAAAGAGGAAACGAATGACGCTATAGCCAAAGCCTTCCGTCTATAGGTAAGATGCAATAACGCGTGCAGGAATCAGCTACGTCCCCATATACAGTCGAGGGCTTTGCATCAATCATGCTCGGCAGTAATCCACATCATCAAGTCTAGCGATCTCAGGGGCATCCGGGGCAGTCGGTTCGCCGGGTCCGTGACGATAGCAAGATGAGCAGCAATTTATTACAAGGAAATGATCCAAGCCCTGTCACTCACCGTCTATGACGTGGACCACGACTACAGCTGCCTGGGTGTTTGAAGGCTGACAACGGTACTCGCCGGAATCCTGCGACGGGTGCGCATTCCTGATCAGCAGGTAACTTTTGGATTCCGGGCCTTTTTCAGTGATGATGCTAACGCCGCCACGTGGCAGTCGGTGCGGACTCACGCTCTGTTGGAAAATAAAAGTTGGTGTTGAATCATACAGCCGGGGCTTCAAACAGAAATTCGGAGTATAAAAGCGTCAGAACAACAAAAACCTTCGCAGACGCGAGAAGATGTAAAATGCGAAGAGATAACGGAAAAAAGTGTCGAAACGAAAATTGCCACAATAGGAAATGCCTGTGAGAGAAAAAGTTGCGAAAAACACTGGGGATTATTTTTGCATCCTGATCCTGCTTTTAACCGTATTGCAAAATGGACTGTAGAGTATTTCTAGCAGCATTTCGGCCCCTCCGCCTCTACTTTTTGATCTCGCAATATTTTCTTCTCCGTGATTAATATTTTTGAAAGTATTTTTTGATATTTGCATTCTCCGCCTAGGTTTTTCTCATTTAAGGATTTCTTCCCATTTCGATCCTCCTGTCCTCCACGTTGTTGTCTCTTTGCCGATTTTTTCGACCGCGTCATTTATTATTCATCCATGAACTTTTTTCGTCATTTTGGCTTCTGAAATTCCCTTCCCGGCATTTTTTAGATGTCGACAAATTCTCCAACGCGTCGAAGTCCTAGTAATCCGAATGCCGACTTGCGAGTCAAGCCATCCTCGTTTTTTAGTCAAGTGTACGCAGATTTCGCCTGAACGCGTATAGAAGTGTACACGTGCGGCAATCTTCCAAATGTGCATGCCATCATTTATTACTTTAGCGCTGTTCCGCGAGTTTGAGGCAAACATGCGAGGTTAGTCGTACTCTTGAGGAAGTATTTCACATTCTCCGCTGTCGGAATTGCCGCACGTTCGTTTTTTCGATACACTCGCAAAAAAAAATAGTACACAGGCTGCAATCCAGACGAGTTTGCAAAAGTAAAAACATTTTCCTGAACTTCGGCACCATAGCAAATGTTTATCGGATCTAAAAATGTTTATGTTTTTCTGTTCGAAGCATCATAGTCTGAGCACGAACAAGCACACTTTTTGTATGAATTTCGCATTCAAAAAATATGGAGGAGGCGCGAGACAATAAAACCAACGAAACTTTGAATCAAAAGAAAGGATGCTTTTAAAACTAGTTCTCCATCTATCCTTTTTCGAGTGTTCATAAAAAAGCTCTTTGCCGACGAACAACGATAATTAATCCCAATGAACTGCTCGAAGTACTCACCACAGGAATAAAACCATTCATTATGCCCAGAAAGCTTGCGGATCATGACCGCTGTGAAACTTGACTAGAATTTATTTTGTTTAATGCTTTTCATCGTGCTTTCGCAAAATGTCATCGGAATGCTTAGTGACTGAATCAAAATAATGTTCAACAAATCAATTTATTATGAGCATTTCGAATCACTCTCAACTCAATGTGCGACATTTTAGTGGTACCGCACTGCAAGTGCAAGAAGCCTTCGTAAAATTGCAATTGACTGCTCATGACGAAAGAGCTGGTCTTGTATGTTTTGGAGATTTATGAAAAAAGTTTTTCACCGAAGATATCAATCATTTCGATTTTCTGCAGAAGGCGCTCACTCTAGAATTCTAGATAAAAAGAAAAATTATAATTGCTCGAAAGAGCGGGGAAAAATTAAGAGGTGAAATTCAATTTGCGACAAATATGTTAAAAGTGAGATTTTCCTCGAATTTCATCGAAATGCGTGGACGGTTTTGAAAATGCACCAAGACTTTTAGCTTTTCTTATTTCATCTGGACGAAAAAAATTGAAAACATAGCATCAATTGGTAGCGGCTGCTGGCGTCTTTCTGAACGAAATCATTTTATAAATTTTGAGGGTCCTATACTTCCACACATAAAACTATCAATTACGATTTACGACAAACTTTTCGCGACACTCGCCGATAGAAATTATACCATTCATCATGTCGAGAAAGCATTGGGATCATAAGGTGGAATTTATGGTGGAACATACGTGTCACGGGACAAGTGAGGTTTTGGACGAATGTCATCGAAAAGTGCAGAGACGATATAATGACCCAACAATTCGTGCGCCTCTCCAAAAGATTGATGTGCCATTTGCATTTGCTCAGCTTGCATTGGCAGGAATGGAGCTAGCCACGATATTTTTCACGCCGTGCCGAATCCATCGATCGAACACCTGTCTGACACGCGTAATTATAACGTGTCATCACCAAGAACGAAGACGGATCGGACCTTTGCACGTAGAAGCGGCTCTTCGATCCGAATTACTGCACTTTTTCTGTCACCCGCCGACAGTGTGGAAATATTGTAATGGCATTCGCGTGCAGTTAGCGTCAATTAGAGATTAATTGCTGCGTTCATTCCCGATGGGCAGTCCGGAAATGAACCCGTCGAGTAGGCTTTCGGAAGTTGTTATCGTTTTTGTTTTGCTTTCGGCGATGCGGATGGCCGAAGTTCGCATGAATTTGCGCGGAAATCCACTCGCGCGGAACTTTTCCCTGCCACCGAAACCCGGATACCCCTCAGCAACACCATTCGCGTCGTTTCCAGGGAACACCGCGTTGAATCGGTACCCATCACTTTAGGGTAATGCGTGCCAAACTTTCGCCTTTCATGCATTCCTTCGGTTCCGTTCGTGCGATGCGGGGGTTGACGAATGATGGTTGATGCACAAGGGGGTATTACCCATTACTTCCAAGGATGTGCCGCGGAACAGATCATTCGGGTACTCACAAGACCTTATTCATGGGAGGGGCTTGTGTAGCGGATCGGGAGTGTTGCATAAACCTCAGAATACTCCTTGCATGCCCTATCTGTTGAGGGGAAATAAATCTTGCCTTCCGTGATCGATTGTCCCTGCGAATTTTCTCCCAATTTTACTGCAGGAAAATTGCTCAAGGTGGACAAACCTCGCAATGCGACTATTGATCCAAAACTTATGCGAAACAACATATTCGAAAAGAGCCTTATAGTAACAGAGACTGTGTTCCTACACCGTCCAGGTTTGTCCTCGCGAAATTTAAAATGATTCACCAGCAGCCAGCCACTTCTCGTGTTTACGTAAAAATTATGCGTCACTTTTGCGTGATAACTTTTCCAAAAATGTCTAGGCTCTAGAGTCTCATTACTCACGACCTCGCAGAGAAGTAAAGCACTGGTAGCAGAATGCAACTCACTGTTTCAGACGCGATAAAAGTATGCTCTTGTATACTTGTATCGGCTCTCTGCTGGGGGAAAATTGCGTGGCATTTTTTCGTCGCGCAGATTTTCCGACAAACAAATTTTCAGTTTCTTGGATGAGTTCCTTGAATGTGAAAATAAAGGACAGTTGCTCGTCTACATGGATTAGGAGTTTAATGAAATGGGATATAATATCTTTAAAACTAGGGAAAATCGTTTTTAGGATTCACTATTGCATTTATCGTTCAGTGAAGAAATGCGGGGTCGCCCAGAACATTTTTCAGCACTCTGTAATACAGTATCATTATCTCAAGAATTGTAGTAGAATGCTGCAAAACTGGGGTTGAACATTCAAAAGTAATTTAAGAATGCATTAATTTCAGTCCCAGCTCAGCGTTTACGATATGTTGTAGCTTCGTATATCAGTAAAAAATACAGCTTTTTCAAAATTTTGGCAATTTCTTTCTGAGACAAATTTTTTCAACTTCAACAGCATCCGGGATATGACCAGAAAATGTGTACAGCAATAAAAAAATAGCTCTTCAAATTTAAAAAAAATCAGCATTCTGTCGAGCAGTGTTTTGAATACTACATTTTTGTTCGAAAACCTTTCCCAATTTTTCTCAGCCTCTGGTATTCATGACGCTAGAAAAATAAAGCGGTCATGAACTCATGAGTGAGAAGAAGGGCTCTTGGAATTTAATGTACACCGTTTAGACTCCACAGTGCGATATTAGAATAAAAAAGGAAGAACAGTTAGCAATACATTTTCAACAGAGATTCATAAAATTTTTTTTTGCTCATACCGTACAAAAAATGTCAAATTTAAAGACATGAAAATAACTTCGTTGAATAAATTTTTTTCGGAACTCTTGAATAATTTCATTGAGGCGTGGATGTTTAATGCTAGAACGCAAAAATGAGAGGTTGCCATCTTTGGTGCGATTTTAGTACAGTGAAGTATTCTTGAGGAGATACTTCATAATCTCCGCGGCATTAATTTTCTTGCGTAGGCATCATAATTCATCAAGGATGATGAGATGCTTCACGGTATCTGCTTGTAAATCTTCTTGATCAAGTTAATAGGACTCTGAAAGGTGAATAATGTTGACCTTCGCGTGATTTCAGGCGAGAAACTTCGACGCCAGAGCAAATTTAATATTTCAGGCGTGCATTTTCATTAATTAAGGAGATGCCTGAGAGACCATTTCTCAAGATTGAGACATCAAAGGAAAGCTCAGTTGCGCGAGATCACTTAGCGAGGGTGATTGATGGCGGCATCCTGGCGAAACTATGTATACGAAGCAGCGAAACGGTATGCTATAGGCCGATGCTCTATCACGCCCCGATACCGCAGTCGAGTTTGTCCATTGGCCCGGGTTTCCTAAAATTTTCCGATAATCCAGATTGACAAACGCGTGCTCTCGATATACTTCGCAAGAAAAGCCATCCCGAGTCTCCGCAGTGATCCCATATGATCTGGTCACAGCTTGTGCAGTACCGGCGCGCGGACGGAGATGGAGGACGCGGCGACGTCTGCAATTGGCACAGAATTTTCCCGAAAGCAAGCTCATCACTCATCCGCGTATAGTGAGCCTGCTTTTGTGTCGAAAAGTTGGAAGGCGCAGGAGGTGACGGGGCCCTATGGCCGGACTAACACAGCGGCAACATGCAACCGTGCTATGAGGTCAAATACGCGAAGGGCTGGAATTCCGGCCTTCCTTCCGTCGTATTGCGTCAGTTGGTGGGGGCAGGACGGCTATACACGACACAATGGGAAAGGACCCGTACGTACATTGTTGTGATGGTACCACGTCAGCGACTCTGGCGGTTCCGGAGACTTCGACACCACGCAGGTCAAGTTGATTGTTGAGCCCCGGTCGACGAATAATTCCTTCGGCCCGAGTACTGTCGCCTTCGGCACTGCGAACACAATAGACGACATTTCCGGTTCGTCGAAGGTCAACAAGCATCGATTTGTAACAGGTCCAGTAATATTGAGCAAATATCCCTTTCTACCTCCTCCGCGTCGAGAAACCGTCTTTTAAGATCAAATTTGATAAATGGTTAACTGGGTACAATAACACTTTCGATTGACCATGCATCAGGGGCCTCAGACAACCATAATATTTTGAATTGATCGTTTACTAATTCGACACATTATTAGAGGGAAAAAGAAGAAATGGAAATGAATTACATGTTACGGAGATGATTCCCGACTGAATTCCACTCGAAATGCGGTACATTCAAAGATGAACAAATTAATAATCACTGGAAAGCCGAAATAGAAAATACTCGTATCAGCAATAAAAACGTATGAAAAAGAGAGCAACGAACAACTTCCGAGTGCGTGCGCATATCTGGAAATTTTTAGAAAAAGTTCATTGTGAATTTGTTTGCTCCTGAAGATTCGTGGGTATGTCGACATGAATAATGAAGCCTAATATCACGTCGGGGAAAATTTGAAAAGTTCCATTATCTGGGATGTACACGGGAATATTCTGAAACCGGGAGCCGAACATTAGTAAAGATTTTCGGGGTGCCAGCCATGCAATGCATTCACTTTTCCCAGGTTCACCGAAAATTCACGATAAAATGCAGTTTTATTTTACGAATTGCGATGCATAACATTTAGCATTTCCTTCTCTTGCTAAAGAACTCGGGCTACAGAAATATTTTGCAGTGAAGGCTAGTAAATGCTACGACGGTCTCACAGTTTGAACAACTGAGCCGTTGACTAGGTCACGAACAGAATTCGTTACGATATACGAGGGAAAAAGGGACATGGTCGCAGTTGTAGGTGTTCCATCACAGAATACATTTACATCTGTTTCTATTATGCTCTATGCTGCTCACGAGGGACTAAATTGAAATTCAGGTTCGAGAGAAATAGGAACATGGGTAACGCTCAATGGTGCCAGGAGAAAACACCACAAAGAGAAAAATTCTCAGACGAAATCCCGGAAGACGCAGCCATTGTTCACCTTCTGTTCTTGCATTAAAAATTTTTTTAAAGCAGCTTCTCTGTCTTCTGGCTTTTTCATAGCTATTTTCAAAATTTTCTTTAGCTTGAGATTTGTTTGCATCAATTTTCACCCGTAACGCTACTACGTTACTTTTTTTCTACGGTATTACGTTGTTCAAAGGCTGATTTTTTGTTGACTTTCGGATGCCCGATGTTATCTCCTGGCAGTTTTCGTGGCGATGTTTGAATGTAATCAAACTTACCAGCAACCCGGAGACTGATGTAGCGACTCATGATGGGTTTAGTGTTGATCTGGCATTCATAAAGTCCGGCGTCGGAGGGCTCGACATTCCTTATGAGAAGACTCCAGTCCTTCGCTGGATTGTCCTCCTCAGCATCTTCGGAACTGTATAGGTCTTCAAAGAATTCGTTCTTCCTTTCGTCTTTGCCGCGCTGGACGCCATGCAGGATCTCGATCCTTCCGTCTCGTACGAACGTTTCCGGGCCATTGCTCAAGATGTGGACGTCCTTGTGCCGCACCCACGATACCTGAAGCAGGAATAATTCGACATGATTGATGCGCCTGCTCGTGTCACCGTCCGTCCACGCGTTCGTCGATCACCCGCATACGCGATGACCGGAAGCCACCGATTTTCCCTGCGTGACCCACCCTCCCCGGCGTGACCTCCCAAATGACCGGAGGACCCTTGAGCGTCGAAACCGGTAGCTCAGAGGAGATCATTTTTCTCACAAAGACACCGCAATTATTTTTCTCAGTCAGTTCGGCAGATTGTAAGGAACAGAGTTTGTTTTCCGATTGTGTGTCAGAAAGGATTTTATTATGCATCTTTCAGGTATTCCTAATCTCGAATACGGAAAGAATCGGGTGGTCTACGGCATTTTCTGTATGCCGGGACTAGAAAATGAAATGAAATGAAAATCTAAATTCCCTCGAAAATTCACTGTTGATTTTTTAGGAAAGGACGGGGGGGGGGGGGGGGTGGTAAATATTCGAATGTCCCTCATTTCTGCACGCATTATTTGCATGGCAGATTATTATTCAAGAAAAGGGAAGACGAAAATCCAGACCTAATATGTGATAGAACAATGTTCATTTATCCTTGACGCTGACGTGTTCTGTAGACAACTGAGCGCAGCTTTCCTGCCGCTCAGTTGTCCTCGGCGCATATTTGACCCCGCACCCCTCGGCCCGCGGTTTTCGAGTTATCTGCTAAGCTAACCGCGTCGAAAGAAAATCAGTAGGAAATAGTATAGCATCAGACTGCGGAAAACTCACAGCTGCACGCTTCCTTCCGTTATTACGATCGGAAAATTCCTAGGAAGCAAGGAAGCGATACCCGATCTCTTAACGACGAGTTCGACGACTACCAACCGCGGCAGTATTCTGCGTAGGATGGAATG
Source organism: Notodromas monacha (assembly GCA_905338405.1). NCBI lineage: Eukaryota > Metazoa > Arthropoda > Ostracoda > Podocopida > Cyprididae > Notodromas > Notodromas monacha. The sequence continues at coordinate 37,533 of CAJPEX010000158.1, read as the reverse complement.
CTTTTTTGCTGAGATGCTCATCGAGGATCACCCTCGACCAGATGAAGAGACCGCGCGGTTTTTCTCTGGTGCACACGTTGAGTAATAAATTCTCATAGCCGCGAAAAAATTTGAAAAGGATGAGCGGATAAGCTTTGGGCTCTTGCTCGCGACTCTGTTTCTGGCCCTAAAGATAGCTTCGATAGCCCGAGAAAATCGGAATAATCTGGCAACGTGATGAATGCACCAGAGAAATCACGGCCCAGACAGCTTCGAGAATTAATGAAGTCTTTTGAGGCGTTCCTGTAGGGGCTTTATTCAAGCGCATCACGCAACCCTTTTTTCTATTTCTGCGTACATTATTTGAATAAAGCAGTGCTGTCACGGAATCGGGGGTGGATCCAATGCACCGAAAAATCCTGCTCCGAAAAACTTCGCTTCATATTCGAAAAATGTCTCTCATATCCGAGCAATTCTGCCTCTTGACACCAACAATGAATACTGGCTTTCTTTGGGCTTTCGAAACATTTTTATGCTGAATGTTTTCGATTAACACCGAAGCAAACGATGATCAAACGAAGCCATTTTTTGATGATGTTCTGAGTTCTTTTCTTCCGAATTTGATCTCAACTTTGATTCAAACTCCTGATTAAAACTCTTAAATTCTTCGGTAAAACATTCGCGCTGGATATTTCCAAGAACAATTAAGGGAATTCCGGGTCGAGTAGAAAGGACTATGTTCAGAATCTCAGAAGAAATAAAATAGTCTTCAACCTTCATTACTGTGCTTCCCCAATGACGAGAGAAGTCTTCGGTCATAATTTCTCCCAGCATCTGGAGGTGCGGTTTATATTCCGAATAAAACGAGTATCACGACTGAAACGTCTTTTGAGTGTTTTGGAGATAGAAATTATAGTTTGCTGAAGCTGAAAAGCACATCAACAGCTCGACAGTATGCGTCGGAGAATGCATTATAGACGAACGATAAATTCACTTCGACAGATATGCTTCCTTCAAATCGAAAAAAGTTTTTCTCAACTTCAAATTTCAGACAAGTGTAAAGAGCATCTTCCCCTCACAGAGCTGATACGCTATTGGCGATAATTTCAATGACTGGCCTTGTTTCAGAGGAAACAACACATGATTTATTCCGGTCTTACGATGGTATCATTCTGAAGTTCAAGTCAGTCCAAAACGCTAAGAAAACTATAAGCCTATTCATGGGATAGTATGTGGAAATGACTTGTCTATAGAAGCACAGGAAGAGCTTACTGCTTACACACTTGCACGAATGCCAAGAGGAAAGGTTAGAATAGATGAAGTAATATCTTTTCGCCTCCTGTTCATGTTTTCGAATTTATTCAAGAATTATAAGCATCTTCTCTGCCCCGTTTCGTCTATTTTTCCTTGCAGAAAAAAACCATTCCTCATGAATTCGTCATTCCGAGTATTTTTGAATTTTTGTAGCTTCGAGAATTAATGAAGTCTTTTGAGGCGTTCCTGTAGGGGCTTTATTCAAGCGCATCACGCAACCCTTTTTTCTATTTCTGCGTACATTATTTGAATAAAGCAGTGCTGTCACGGAATCGGGGTGGATCCAATGCACCGAAAAATCCTGCTCCGAAAAACTTCGCTTCATATTCGAAAAATGTCTATCATATCCGAGCAATTCTGCCTCTTGACACCAACAATGAATACTGGCTTTCTTTGGGCTTTCGAAACATTTTTATGCTGAATGTTTTCGATTAACACGGAAGCAAACGATGATCAAACGAAGCCATTTCTTGGTGATGGTCTGAGTTCTTTTCTTCCAAATTTGATCTCAACATTGATTCAAAGTCCTGATTATAAAACTCTTAAATTCTTCGGTAAAAAATTCGCGCTGGATATTTCCAAGAAAAATTAAGGGAATTTCCGGGTCGAGTATTAGAAAGGACTCTGTTCAGAATCTCAGAAGAAATAAAATAGTCTTCAACCTTCATTATGTTGTACAGTACAGTACTGTGCTTCCCCAATGACGAGAGAAGTCTTCGGTCATCATTTCTCCCTGCATCTGGAGGACTGCGGTTTATATTCCGAGTAAAACGAGTATATTCCGACTGAAACGTCTTTTGAGTGTTTTGGAGATAGAAATTATAGCTTGCTGAAGCTGAAAAGCACATCAACAGCTAGACAATATGCGTCGGAGAATGCATTATAGACGAACGATAAATTCACTTTGACAGATATGCTTCCTTCAAATCGACAAAAGTTTGTCTCAACTTCAAATTTCAGACAAGTGTAAAGAGCATCTTCCCCTCACAGAGCTGCTACGCTATTGGCGATAATTTCAATGATTGGCCTTGTTTCAGAGGAAACAACATATGATGTATTCCTGTCTTACGATGGTATCATTCTGAAGTTCAAGTCAGTCGATCCGAAACGCTAAGAAAACTATAAACCTATTCATGGGTTAGTATGTGGAAATGACTTGTCTATAGAAGTGGGAAGGGTTCTCACAGCTTACACACTTGCACGAATGCCAAGAGGAAAGGTTAGAATAGATGAAGTAATATCTTTTCGCTTCCTGTTCATGTTTTCGAATTTATTCAAGAATTATAAGCATCTTCTCTGCCCCGTTTCGTCTATTTTTCCTTGCAGAAAAAAACCATTCCTCATGAATTCGTCATTCCGAGTATTTTTGAATTTTTGTTGCACTCCGCAACTTGATTCGATCTTTGCATTAATTTCTTGTTTGAATGGTAATCTGCTATTTTCTAACACTTCGTTACCTTCTGTATCGAGGAATATTTATTCGAAGCGGACAGGATTGTTATTTTATGCTGACGGGCAAATTTTTATAAATGAAAGGCGCGATGGTGATTCATGCGACATTTTTCGTCATGTAAAGCACGCGTTCTCCAGTGATGACAAGTATTGCGTGCGCCGCAGTATTTCTTAATATTCGCTGGTGGTATACGACGGAAGAGTGATTTTGAGGATGAGCTGATGTCGTGGCGAGCTTTTGTCCGACGCGGTTGGATATGGTTTCACAGCGCAGCAGGAGACGGACTGGTGAGACAATTTTGTGCCTTGAGGGAAAAATAGGAGTAGCTTTTTCATAGTCGCTGCTTGTGCATCCTCACGCAGCACGACCGAGTTAACTGGAATAGGACTCGTAAGTCCTGGCTACTCGCCTGGCAGTTATGCTGACAAAGGGACCGACAAGTTCGCGAATAACGGAGCTGTCCCTCGGGGTCTCTTCGGCGACAATGAAACAGGAAATGCAATCAGGTAAGCCACGTGAAGCACGACCAAGTCGAGTTGACTGATGAAAGGAACGCGTCTAAGCAGCAAGGCTTCCTATTATTATTTTTTTCTTTCTCTTCTAAGTTTCTTAGGCACAAAGCTCTCGTCGGTGGAAATCGATTTCGTAGCGCGGGGGAGATAGTCTAGGAAAAACTATAGGAGCTCTCCATCATCAGGCTCGATGAATCTCGAGACCCAGAAAGTTTTCCCTGCATGAATTCATCATCGTGGATTCCCTGAAACTTGAGGGACCGGTGCGAACCCCGGCGATCAATTCTTTGCGGAGTGGGTAATCACTCGACCCTTTTCCGGCTCCCTGATCAGCTGCTGCCAGCTGCAGCTGCGTTTCTGTCCGGGGTTCACTGGGATATGAAACAACCCTTGATTCCCTCTTGAACAGATTACCGAGTAGGTGCAGAATCCGTCAAGTGACTCGGCATTTCTCTTTGCATTCGTGAGACGGTGTATTTACGGGAAAATGCCGGGGTGGAGTATGTGCCAGTGCGAAGAAAACGCCGGAGGATGAGAAAATGTTGGGTGGAAACTACGCTTGAGAGAAGAAAAGAAAAAATCGCGGGAGACATCGTGATATTATTCATCTCCCGGTCTAGCCCATCGTACTCACATTTATGACGTTCTTTTTTATCTGTCGCTGCATTTTTTCCTTTATCCTGAACATTTTCTTCAATGGAGCATTATCAAGTAAAGTTTTTTCTTTCTAATAATGCCTCACTGCGCCATTTTCTCTCACACAATCTTCGTCGACTTGAAGTTGTATTCCCTTGGTCTCATTTTCTCTCGCACAAGTTTTTCTTGCAGCTTCCCCGGGCGTTTTCTCTGCGCAGGCATTTTTCCATGGAGACCTTGAAGCGAAAAATAATGACCGGGTCCATGATAATCTACTTGATGAATACACAAAGTGCAAAATCGTTGTTTGAGATGTGATCAATGGAAACCTGCGCTGTCTTCTCACACTTCCACGACGGTTGCCAAGTGTATTCAATTTCGATCTACAAACTCGATTCTTTCAGTCAAACTCTCAAAAGAAATCGAGGCTGAACGTGTTTCAAGATTTCTGTTGGTGTTGGGCATTCTGTTCTGCTCATCTGCCCGCATATTTCCCAGAATTCTCACCGCGTGCTTTTAATCCTTTTTTGGTTACTTAAGTCTAGTTTCGCATGCAGATAGTGATCAATGCTTGCATGGTAGCCATAAATTTCGGGATTTTTCTTTTCCCCCTCTTTTCGCGGGAAAGACAAAAGCTAACATTCTTACGGCATAGAATCGGGTAGCCTGGGTCTTACACTATACATGACGGAAACAGGCGGTGCTCATTTTCGCGCGCTCTGCTCACAATAAGCGCATAAAGAGAAACATCCGCGCAACTTCCCAGCAAACTTTCCTCCACTCGGAATGATCTTCGATGCTGCTATCGCTTAATTTGCTGATTTTCCTAAAGACGTCCACCCGGGGGAAAAGGATGCATCCCTCGGGCACTGCAACGAAGGGGATCGCAATGTTCTGGATTTTATGGCTCACATCTCGGTAATTTCCCTGGCGACAGAGCATTTTTTACCCTATGATCCTTTGACCGACATACCGCCGGTCATATTTTATTCCCTCTGGCATTCTTGGCACTTCGATAACCTGAGTAATGACTCGCGGTCCAGAACAGGCGCGAAATTTGAATTCGCTTGCGCCTTGTCGTTCACACCCGCATCGTTAGCACCGGCCTCGATCATTCATATTGGGGGTTGCCAATTTTCGTATAAGAAAAAGAATGCAGAAATCCAATAATAGAACCCGTAGTAGGTCAGGTTCCCGAAGCCAACTCCCTGGGATGAAAAGGGAGACGTAGCCTCGAAAAATGCGTCGAATCGTAAATCAGGAATGAAAAATCTCTGCCGTCATGGGTGCGGGATATGAACAGAGCTGCGCCACATGCAAGGATTGGTGTGAGGAAAGTTCATATCTAGAGACGAAGGGGTCTCAATGAAGTGTACCGGAAGATGAGGCGTGAAATCAGGTTCAATGGAACCCAGTACTTGAGACCCGAAATTCGCCTGCCACTTTCCAAAGTTAGGGACCATACAGTCAGGGATACGGGGTTCATATCTGAGATATAATCTTGTAAGCTTGAGATGCATCTCGTTTTGGACAAATTGACCCATGGCGACTTATAATGTTTCTAGACACAAAATGTCCCGACTCTCTAGTCTGATTTTCTGACGGATGAATTCGATTTCAGCGATTTCAGATCAGAAGATACTCTTAGAGATTTGGAAATTTAGATTAAAATAAAACAGAAAAACAAATTCCTACGAAAGCAAATTCTAAACAACTTAGACTAAAAAACGTTTTAAACAACGTAAAACATGTGCATGAAAATACTCAGATGAGAATATTCAGATGATTCCGAACTGCAATAGTTAAGCGATGAAAAAGTAAGTTATTTCTCGTAAGTACTCTTTTTGCATTAGCAGGTTGACAATACATTACCTTGCGCTAAAATTGACCGAAATTTAGAGAGTATGCGTACATTTTCCCATGCAAGCATTCGAATCCGAAATGGTGCATGAGTTATCATTTGAAATTTGCACACAACGTAATAAGCTCTCGAAATGTAGAATGGACGTATCCTGATATAACTGTCGTAAGACAGAAAATTAGTGGAAATATTTAATACAGCAATTGAAGCCAAGACCAAGAATGTTTTTTTACGCTATTAATACCACGTCTCTCGTCAACTGCGTCTACAGGGAATTTTTTCCATCTTTTTCCGTCTTGTCTTTTTCGATCTGCAACCGATTTGTTTGTTTGATTTCACATTAATGTATTTTGCTCTTGAGCCAAGCCCCCTTACGGGATCAACAGGCTTTTTTCAGCATTGTGGACAAAATCCCAAAGATCACGGAAAATTGCTGTAACCAGTACCTCTTGGGAATATTCCTTAATCACTCGTACATGGAAACAAAGTTTGCTCGTTATTCAGCGAGGATATTTAGCTGCATACTAAGTGGTTATGAACATGGGATCCCCACTATAGACTCATATACTGGTGGACTTTCTTTACAACGATCTCGTCTACAATGATTTTCGCTGCATAACGAATTTTTCTTTTGGTCCCGTGGGTTGAGTAATCTCCCCATGCTACAGTATACGTGTTCTCTACAAAGAAATTCAAAGAAGCCGAAAAAAATCGTCGTTGAGAGAATTTCTTTGTTGAGAAAGAATCCACCTGTAATTATTATCTTGTGGACTACCTTCTAACACACTTCCTTCTCTGGTCAAAAGGAAACATAGGAATCAATGCAGTTTTGATCACTCAACTCAGAAAAAAATTTTCAATAAATGTATGCAAGATAATACATTGTTTTCAGTCGTCAAGGCTATAATCGGTTCTTGGCATGCTTTGAAAGGATTGAAAATCTAAGAAAATTTAATGAAAAAATTACAGCAATTTTCTGGAAGCTAGAAATCATTAAACACTGAACGTTGCGATGGATTAAATTTATGCCGAAAGATTGATAGTATGCTTTTCCGGCATCATCTGCATTGACTTGCAGCAAGTTTAAAATTTCTTAAATTGCTGATTTACAGATGACCCCCGGGGGACATGAGCCTTAATAACTCTTAATGATGCAGAGAACATCAGCACTGCTGAAATCCGGCGCGCGTACGGGTACACCATCAATGCCGTTTCGTATCGTATCAGAACGGAACACATACGTCCGGAGAGAACAGAGATTAATATCGCCCAGAAATGAGAGTAAACGTTGGGTATTCCTTGAACGCCTGCCATGATTTTCCGCCTCATTTATCGGCCCCATAATCATCTCTCCCCGCGCCGGACCCTTAATAAGAAGTGCGAAACACGGATCACATCCGCGCCGAATGCAATTTATTCTGCAGCTATGCCTTGCTCCGGCTGCTTGGGAACAGGTACTCATTCGTGGCTAGCAGCGCCTTCGAAGCCCTCGCAATTACTCAACTCGGAGAAACTCGCTTCTATTTTTTTTTCTGCCGGTCGAACGGGATAGACGCTGCTGTGGGTGCCTTGATGAAATTTCCCGCTATACGGCGCTTTCAACCCCGATGTTACCTTCGGGCTTACTCCGTTTCTTTTTATGTTCGGAGCGAATGCCTATATAGTCGACGGCGAACAGGGATTCGTTGCGATGTGGAATCGCGGCGGTGAGAACCGGAGACGGACTTCGAGAGGTTGCATTCGAAGAGGTGGACTCATTAGCAAAAAGCCCGCCAGGTCACGGCTCTTAGGCCTTTTTATCTGAATGGTATCACTTTCAAGAGGATCAAGACCTGCATGGAAAGGTTTCATGTTTTTCACATCACATACGCGGATCATTCTCCATTCCAGAAACTGTAGATTACTTCAACTTTATTCTTGACTAACTTCCTGGATCTATGCCTCTCATCTTTCAAGCCCAATTATCCCCCGGGTTTCAAATTTGTCTTCAATTTTCATATTACGCGTGAGCTATCGCACGAAATGTATATGGGTTGATACCACATCTCACGAAAGGGCTCTTGGAAACGAGGGTGTCGTCTAAACTTGAGACGATGAAAAATAAGCCGTCTCTTAGCCCAGGAATATTCTCGATATCATACATTTTCGTGAATATGTACCCTCAAGTTCGGTTGCAACAATTGTGAAGCACCTTCTCTGTTAAACTAAAAATATTTCCACTGTACTTTGCTCTCATCACTACATTGGAGATATTCTGAAAGCAAGTCCGTTATTTTAAATGCACCGGGATATCTTTTCAGAGAAAATAAATAGGTGTTGTTTGCGCATTGACTGCAGTTTTCAATGAGAACTTACAGATTTCCTTGAGCTTTTTGAGATAATTTCTCTCAAATTGCTCTTCAAAATTACAACTTGGACTAAAATACAGTACATGCATCCTATGCGTTGGGTCCTTAACTCCTCAATCAAAAAGTAAAAAATAAAAACCTGTGTAATACTGATCAATGATTCCAATAACCAATTTTGGTGGGAAAAAGTGAATCACATAGGAAAACTGTGTCGCATTAACGTGTTTTACCAAAAATGCACGTTTTCATGTATCAAGTTCTTATATTTAAACTTCCGGAATTTTTAATATCAATATAAAAACTGGAAAATAGTAGAGAAGGTTTCCTTTCCTAGTCTGAACATTTTTTCATTCAGTTTGGTGATCGCTAAGAATTACCTGAATCTCTTAGAATCTATACAGCATAATTGTATTCTTAAAATCGAGAACGAATAATAGCTTACATACCAAGTATTAATAACAAACTACTGATAATACCATACTAGAAATAACTTGAAGTAACCAGGGTTTTAAGGATTGTCAGTAATGTTTAATGAGTTTCTCAAATGAATCAAAGATTTATTTTCATTCGTTTGAAGTACGCCTAAGGAAAATCATGTTTGCACAATGCATGCTTTTGCAAAAAGAAACTCTTCCTGAAATATAAATATACAATGATAAAGATAAATTATATTAGGGAACCCACTGTACTTGGGTAAATGCAAGCATTGGGTGCCACCTGCGTAGTGCACCACCAATCGAACGCAAAACAATGTAAACGCCGTTCGCTGGGTTAATGTTATCCTAGGGTGAAGAAATAATTCATTTTGAGGCCCACTAGAGAAGTGATCAATGAGTATATCCAAGACTACTCAACACCTATAGCTACAGGAATTCGAGGAGATACCCATTATCGATCAGCAGCAGCACGTGATGTCGGTTCAACTCCGTCGGCCTTAGCAAAAGCCTGGGCTCAAATCCTTCTCGCGGAGGAATGACGCCGAGGTACTCAGCGCGGCGGAATTATTCCCGCTTTTTCAACCCCGGCCTCCGGTGTCAAGAAACCGCGACTCTGTCGATGACGGATCGACGCTTATTGCGCCAGCAGCGTCCAGTCTTCAAAAAAATAAAAAATTCCGTCGAGTCCTACGCGTTGCCTTCATTGAGACGAACAAAGAAAGAAAAAACAACTTTTGCTCTTGATGCGGAATGGAGAAGTACGTGACGCGGGGATGGATCAAGGCGGGTTATTTGAAAGCTGCCGACGATGCGGGGAAGTAACACTTTTCTGCGATGGAGTACTCGTTGAGGACTCAGGCCTGACCTGCTTGTGGAAGTTGTTCCATGCATCTCGTCGCGTGCAATGATCAGTTCATAATACGACATGTGGTGCTCAGTGTTTAGAGACACATACTGCGATTTTAGGACAGACCGTTCATTTCCAAATCTGCTGCCCGTCATGGTTTCGGAAAACTGTGATTTCCTCATTTCTCACTTCAACCACCGTGTGATACTGAAATTTGTCCCTGAACAAAGAAAATCTGGCCTCGAATGTATGCAGGATCGACACCAAAAAAAGTCCGCTACTTTAGTGGCTCCTATAAATTATTCAATTTACTACAAGGAGAAAAAACGCGTGATATGTGGAAAGAAAGTGCATTTGATTCTCTTTGGGATGATTGGAAAAATGAATTGGACCAGAAAACATCTAAACAATTTTAAATCATACCTATGCTGGATGCATAAAACCGTGACAAAAACCTTTCTTCTATGTCTATGCCATATACCTAAAACCCTGTACTGTATATCTCTCACTGTCACAATTCAATAAAGTAATTTGTGGATTTTGTGCGGAATAATTCTTCAAACAAATGTGAACAATATGTTATCTGCCTGAAGGCTTTCGAGTCATTCAAAAGCATTTATAACCGGGACAATCCTTGCATTATTATCCTTCAACCAAGGTTTAAAAAACACTAAAAGTTTATCTATGGCTTCATTCTGTCTCAAATGCTTATGATGTTCAAACCGATGCAATTACTTTGGGCGAAAAAATATGACGCTCCAAAAATGATGACATTGATTTCTGTCTAACATTTGTATCGGTCGAGTACCGTTCAAGAGATTCTGCAGCTTGAAAATTATTTAATTTTGCTGCCCACAGTACATTTCATCCCAGTTCATCTGTCGATAGGCTGAAATTGGGTTCCCTTCATAAATGGTCTTTAATTCCTCAGACACGTGAATTTAAAAAGATCTTTGAACGCAAATTTTCCTCCGATGTTTTTGGGAAATGCGTTGACAGGAAACATTTTAATGCAGTCGCACACTACTGCACTCTTCTTGTATCTCCACATAATTGGCAATATAGCAATATAACAATTTTTCATTTGAAAATCATTTCCCGATTGTTGCAAGGTTATTGTGAGTCATTTCATTGAATGTCTCTTCAGATTTCATTACCTTTTCGGTGCCCTGATCCATTTATTCATCCCACGCAGGAATGATTTCAATCATCTCAGAATGACGTGCAGGGCAATCCTCTTCAAAGGGGGATTTAACCCCAAGGAAATGGTTCTGTCCCAGAGCACTTAGCTTTTTATATTTTAGAAGAAATGATAATACTTCTAAATTAATGGCTCGTTTGTCGGCGCCTCGGCGGTACTCACTTCAGTTTCCAGTGTCAGGGACAATCAAGTTTTCCTCCAAAATTGCTTAATTCAGCATTAATACACACACATTATTAAGCAAAGGTTTCTCCAGCTCATTTTCAATTTTCTTCGTGATAGCCTTCGTGATAGGTTAGGAAAGGAAGACAGATTTCGAGGAAGACAAGATGTGATGATTTTTCGAAAATTCCTCGAGATTTCAATAAATAAAACGCCCAATAGTTTTCTGAAATCCTCCTAATTTAAAAATGATTTACCGCCACAGATCCTTGAAATCACAGCTACGGTAAACATATTTTGAATGCATTTATATTAAATTTTCAAGTCAACGAATTCAGAACCAGAATCGAATTGATATTTTTTCGCTTTCAATTTTCGGATCTGTACCTCCGCAGCTTTACTCAGCACTTCGCAAGTTTCTAAAAACTTCCTTCGGAAATAATCTTTTTGGATTTTAAAATATGTAAAAGCTACAGGGAAAAATGTATTGCGATGAAGTGATGGGCCTCAACAAATAATTCCTGATTGAGTGCTAATTTTTGGCGGCAACAGGTGCAGCTTGATAATCCACATTATTGCGAAGCCCACACTGCTCAAAGATTTACGATGACTTCTGGTTTCCTCCTCGAAACTTTTTGCATCCCTTGATCACGGTAGTACGATATTGAACCTGATGATTACGTCAGGAAAACATTTGCGAAAATGTCGAACAAATTTTACGTTGTTGATCAAATCGAAACGTCGTTGAACCATGTTGACAAGGCAAAGTTGCTCTCGTAATCTAATGAAGATTTTCATCTCGAATTGGGTTGTCATTTTTTTTTTGCGTCTCTCTTAGAACTCTGCGGTCTGGAAAAAAATATTGAGCCAAAAGAAGCAGAAAAAATCCTAAAAAATTATAATATTCAGAATTTATTTTTGGTAACAGCAGGTGCTGGGTTATTCCCTCGCGATATTTCTAGAAGTACTTTCATATCTTGGGAATTTCGTCCATTCTCTGATTGCACGTATTCAACCACTCTAGACGAACCTGAAAAAAAGCTACCGAGGTGAACTATTTCGTGGTCAACATGCCCTATGAATGATGCCTCACGTGTCCCCAAGGGATCGAAATTCCGATTCGGATCTCGGGTACTTTTCCCGGCCGGATTGCCGAAAGTAGTGGACGGAAACGCGTGGCCATTTTCCGTCACTTAGTACAATTCTTGGCGTCAACGCCCCGGGCTGATGCGGAAAAATTGCATCAGGCCACCGGTGCCAAGAACCTTCCGCTACGTGATATGGCTTTTGAATAGACGGGCTTTGCGGAGCAGCGGGATTTCCGACTCGTGTGTCGGAAAAAAAGGAAGTACCACGCAGTGGCCTGGCCACTGAGATTCGGTCGCAGATTTGGTGACCATCTCGAAGGATTCCCTCGTTGTGCGGCTATATCAGATTCAATTCCTAGAATCGCATTTTTCTGCGTCATAGTCTGATGGTGCTCACGCTCTCCGGAGAGTTTCCGATCGTAACGGAAGAAATCTTCAGATAGCTGGTGGATGACCATATAGTCTTCCATGCTAACGTATTACTCGAATGCAAAATCAATGTTTTTCCCCGAACATTTCAAGCAACAATTCAAAATGCCTCTTGAATATAAATGGCATTTGAGATTTTCAAGCAAAAATTTATCCCGAGTCCTGAACAATTTTGACCATTTGAATTCAATGAAGTCAATGATGCGGCTGAAGTAAGCCTCCGGAGAATTTTAAGAGGCTACCTGACGAATTATATGATGAATACCCTGCTGTCGAAATGACATCATGCATGCAAAACAATAAAACATCGCGGCTCATCGCCAGATAAATTAGTCATATTAGATCCCGTATTTACAGGTGCATACGAATCGTGTTTCATATGAGGATGTCATACGAAGTATAAAAACCCTTTGAAATTTGATCATTGATGTACTTTCTATGATCATTCAGAGCAAAATGAGTGACGCATTATCTTCAAAATTTCTCATCGAAATGTTCGGAGCAAAAGCAGAAAACGCATATGGCTTTGTCTTATCATAATACGTTTTAAACCATATCTTCCGTTTGAGCGTATGGATAGTTTATATTTGTTGAATAGTTTCATTCGTCAAGTATTTCTGTGAGATAAAGGGGTCTTCGGTCGGACGAAGGTAGACGTAGTCCAGCGCTCTCCGGAGTTTCTCCAATCACGGAGAGAATTACGGCCCAATCAGGGGAAATGCGTGACATGCCTAACTCAACCTAGCCTAGATTCCCAGCATTTATCTTGACAAAAGGTCCGAATGGCCCAGCTGTATAATGCAATCCTAGTAGCATGACGTGCCCAGCACGCGACCGATGGACAATAATCAGGTTGATGTTTTTCCTGAGGTCCGCTTCGCGTCATATTCGAGGAAGAGCTACGTAAACGGTATGTCCACCCATACCTTCGAAGCTGTCGTGAATAATTCTTCATTATTCGGAATGACTGTCGTGGAACTTCGCTTTCGTGTCCGATGATCAAGGTGCGCGACTTGCCTGGTAATCCCTAATATGCTGTATACTGACATAGTTCATGGATTTATGCTACTATCCCACGCAGAGGGGGCAACATAGACATCTCACATTTATTAATATACAATGACTTTTCCTAGCGATATATAGTTGGGCGCATGAAAAGCAGACATTTTCCCAAATAACCCTAATTCCATTGCTAAGTCGCGCTAATCCTCAAAATTGAAAGGAAGTTGAAAGTAAATGCCCACGAATTCAGATTGAACGTATGCTAAAATAAGCAGAGGATTTGAATGAATTTGAGGTGCTCAAAAACTTTTCTTCCACAGTACATATCCACTGCACATAAAGAAACCAAGGGTTTTTTCTTGTTGTCCGTTCAATTAACGTTGAAGAAAAAATTTAATCGATCAATGAGAAACAGTAGTTTTAAATTAAATTGAACAGATTCGAGGTGAAACATTCAAATTATAAAACTACCGTAAAATATTTTGAATCTCTTGCAAATTCGGTTTTGACGAGCGCACAACATTCCTTTCCAATCGTGAATTAGGTTCCACAGTTATGCTCCACGTTCGATGGTTTTTTTCTCCAATGGTTACCTATTCCCCATTGGATTTTGATGTGAATATTACAGTACACTGAGAAGTAAGGGTTTATAATTTCTCAAAAGAAATATCTGTACACATAGAAGCCATGATCTCAAAATTTCGACGCGAGGCTGCTGTACGACCCAGAAAGCAGCTCACATCAGGGCATCCAGTTGAACATACGCGAATGCACACATGGGTCACACGCCTAATAAATCATGATTCCATGGAAAATACTCGAATCAGTGTTACGCGAGTGAAACCAAGAATTTTCATGATTTTCGACCCTAGCTCCTTGGACCATATGGACCATATACCGGAAGCAGAGGCACAGGAACTCACTTCATACGGACGGAAACGTTAACTGGATTCGGGTGGCTGATTCAGCCCCTTAATAGTATTCGAGTTGAACACATTGCGTTTGCATCTCGAGATTTCAGTCTTCATATGGAATATTCTCTGCTGCTGTTTGCTTTCCTCAGCATGAGGGGGGGGGGGCGCATTTCGCGCATTATGCGAAGAAATTTATGGGCGCCCGGATGGCTAAGAAAATGGGCTAATGGAATTTCAAGGCTGGGTAAAGTGAACATCTCACAAGAATAATGGAGGGAGTTCTGCTGATGACTGATGCGGCTGATGATCCAGTAATATGTCTTCGTTGTGCGTACCTTGATGCGGCCTTACGTTTTGATCTCCTCTTCTAAACTCAATCTCTCGGAGTTGTCAGTCAAATTTACGTCCCAGAATAAACGACGGAGAACATACCAAAGCTTTCATCATTCAAGAGCATGTCTGCATTTATGAATACCCGGGGTACATCACAAATGCAGACTTATGTTTAAAAACTGTTACGTGTGCCATGACTGGCATGAGCAAACAGTTTCAAGCTCAATGCAATCCGCATGCTTGATATTAATGCCCACGCTCATAGTTCTAGCTTTATTAGTATTAATAATGCGTTAATACACTAATGCAAGAATAAGTATCCACAGGAAAGACTGGCCAGTTTCCACTTAGCCATACATGCGTGCTGTCCTATTTTCAAGTATTTCCGAATGATTTTCAAGAAGCCAATCAAGCGGTTTTAATTTTATTGCTCACTTTTCGTTTAAAGTCAGAAAATGATTTTCGACAATCAAGGCATATCGCGGAGAGAAGGAAATCTAACAGCAGAAGAATGCAGCTTTTCTGTCCCAAGTCTGAGCTTTTCTCGTTTTTTGATTAATTACAGATTATTTCTTATTTAATACAATAGAAAAAATTGTCACAATAATTTCCCATTTTACCCACCACAGGATACTTGAATCTTACTTGTTTTCAATGTATACTACATTAAAAAATTATTGAATTACTGGTATATTTGGTATATGTGACTGGGTCAAGCATTGAGAGAAAACAATAGAACAATTGAAGGATGTTGTTCTACATTTTCAACAGTTTAGATTTTATATAATTTTTTTTGCTGAACTCCCGAAGAATGCATCAAGATTCAAGATCTGAAGCGAAGAGAGATATTTTTCGGGTCTCGTTTGATATCAAGCTTTTGAGCAGCAGTCGAGTTCAGCTATGCATGGAGTTATTCAAATGTTATACGGATTGGAAGGGGAAAAGCAGATGGACAATTCCCCTCTTTCGCGCGGGTTACTGCGCCGATTTGCATGCAGAAGTGAAATTTAAACCCGGGACCCAGGGAGACACGTTACAGACCCTGATTTCGCCACGGTATGGATAACTAACAAGCGGTTCAGGACACGCGAAGGGTCAGGTTTGCTCGTTTTTTGCGACGAATCGATAAAAGAATCTCATCGACTTGCAAATTCGGACGAACTTTATTCTCTCTATTTATTAGATTTCTTTTATTTTTTTCTTCGCCGGGTCGCCTTGAAAATGCAGCGTTACGTACGAGGCATTCCGCACCAGATTTCGACCCCGAAATTGCGCGCATATTGTCAAGCATCTATCTATCTCTCTCATTTGAGCTCTTCCCGAAATAATGGGAATTTAATTACACCCTGTTTCATCTCCTAACGGTGGCAGGTTGTATAGCTGTGCGTTATACTGAAATTATTCTGGTTATTACGTACGTTTTCGGATTGACAGGCAATATCATGCATTTCCATTGCGCACTCATCATTTGTATGCATATTTATACTTCGCCTCCGGATTTTATTCAGGTATTTAAGGACGCCCCTGTATACATGAGCAGATAGGTTTGCAATTTCGAATGAAAATATGTGGCCACTCTGGCAAGCATTTCATTTGGTCATTGAAATCACATAAAAATCAATGGGGCATAAAGATTACACGGCTTACGAAAATCATGCAAGAAAAACAGTGCAATACAGTATCACAGAACTCCCCGAACTCATGAAGAAAATCATTTCCTCATGGCTTTTTCTGCAACGGGATTCCGACTGTCTTGTTTACTTCGAACCATGCATTTTATATCATTCAATTTTGAGTACTGCATGCACTTTAAATTTCAGTCACTGTGGATTATTTCAGCATAATTTGTTAACATAGAACGCATCCATATTTTCCATTGATTTTTCCCCGAAAAAAATCCGCTGTCTATACATCCGACAATTAATAATTCGTACATTTGAAGCGTCACACAATTCTTGGATTATAATGTAAGTGCTGCGATCCAAAGGTGCAGTACTTCGCTTTGAAAAGTATTCAGCCTCAAAAATCAGTACATTTTCCCCTTCCCCTGATTGGATTCCGTGCTTGAATACCAATATTAGACGATGTATTAAAAGCTTCTGGGAACAAAACACCGCTGAAACGTATTTATCACATACATGGTTGCAAGTTCGGGGGATCCGAAGTTTTCTCCAGGGTAATGTTGAGCATTATGGTGAAAGGCGTTAGTGACAGCTTTGCATTGAATACATGGATGGTATGGGATGCTTTCTCTTGCATATGAGCAATGATCGGCGAAAAGAGATGCAACAATACGCGTGATGTGTCGCGATGATCATGGCTCGCAGACAGACGTGTCAATCCGAAAAAGTTGGTGGCTTGTCGTCACATGGTATCAAATGGAAAAAAAGGAGAGGAAAACAACGGACTACATGTCTTGTTGCTTTCTCGCCGCGAACACGTTGGGATATGTGTTGACGGTCCCCTGCGCTTTCGCAGGCTGAGAACTGAGCCGCCTTTCGCAACGAACTTTCCAGACAGCTTGGCGCAGCGGAAGAGTGCGTGTTTTGTTTCGTGCCACATTCGTGATTGGATTGCTGGCCAAGCTCGAGTAGCAGGGATCGGAAGTTTTCGGGGTCATAGACGCTGGCCTTGATGGAAAGTCTATAGAAAAGCCTTTCGGACGCACTAGGAAAGTGAGATGCGAAAATCCGCGGAGAAGTTCGTCCGGGGAAGAAAGCAGATGGGAATCGACATTCGATTCGCGGATGCGAGGAAAATTGCATGGAGATTTTCCGCAGAGTCCCTGGAACAATGAAACCGCGTCATCCATCACGCTTGCCACGTTTCCTGCCCCACACATAGTCCCATGGATTTATGTCGCTGGCCCAGAACCCGTGAAGTACCTTCACGCCCTCTGCTTCTCCAACGCGTCGTGCATTAATCAAGCACGAATGAAGTACAGTACAGAACAGTACGAAACTGCTGTTCCTCCTACCACATATACCGACATCCGTTATTCAAAAAACCCACTGATTTGCTCTATCCGATGTGATACAGATTTATTTTTCTTGACCGTCTTGCAGGTTACAAAGTTGTCTTACACACGTAGATGCAACGAGGTGACACAGCCTCATTCATTCCGTTCTTTTCTCGTGAATTCATTGCAAACAATTGAATGACATATAGATAGAGCCGTACATAGTTTCAGTAACCCTCAAGTTTTAGCATCAGCAAATCTACATAAAAAATTGAATGTTAATCCTTTCGGTTTCCGGTGAAGATTTTCCTATGCAGCACCTGCATGGCTGATCACCTGTTATATTCCATACCTGTAGGCAAATTACGGACATTTTCATTTGAATTTTTGTTAATACTCAGCGCGCTTCATAAGAAAAACCACCGGCAAAACCATATACCGGTATACTGTATAACGGAATACCAGAATAATTTCAAAGAAACCCGGGAAAATGTGTGCAATGTAAGGCTTATCTACTTTTATCCGTATTTGTGTCACTCGCAGGCCCGAAGAAGATCATGGGTGCGAGATTCGATTGATGACGGGAATCCTATCGTGAATATGCTTGCTTTTAATTTTCTTTTTAATGGAATGGACCATATCCTCAAAAACCAGCAATAATAAGTCACTGAAGGTGCATTTTTCCAGCTGCCATTATACGATTTGAAGTGATTCGTTAGGCTTTTGAGGAGCTCTTCGTATTCGCAATCATGTGGATACATGAACAAATAAAAGAAGGGAACGTGGATTTCTTTGCTTTATTCTGGTTTTAAATACTAAAAATATATAAATTTCCTGGTTGGTTGAGATCACGCTCTGTGTTTTCTTCTCACAGTATTTAATACCCGGTACAGTATTTGGAGCTTCCAGCAATAATCGCTTCATTTTACTTTCCATTATTGTTACAAGAGCTGCTGATACTGCAACGTACTAATGGCTTCATCGGTCCTTTTGCTTTGTTCGTCGTATTTTCTTTGCTGGAAATTATATTTCTTCCATAACACATAAGATGTACTGAGAACTTTCACGTAGTACTGCTGGTACTGTTTTTTCTTTTTATCCTCGTGTGCATGGATCTGCTTACGGTTTCAGGCCGTCAGGATTCTTCAAGGAAATTGGTTGCAGGTAATCAGTCAAGTGTACGTTCCGGAGGCTGCGTTCCGAATATACACACAACTGATAAATCAAATGAAAAAATTGTTCGCCTGCAGCCAAATCACGGTCCGAATAAATTTGGAAGTGAAGGAATACTGTTACTCCGTTGCATTCATTCCATTGGAATAGCAACTTTTTTTTTGGGAGGGGGGGGGGGGAGAATAGGGCTGTTTCCTGAATTTTACTTGCTAGTAGTGAAACCTCTTGATGGATTAAAATCAGACCTGAACGGGGCTCGAAAAAAATGTGTTCAAATGAATACGTTGTAGCCTTGACATTTGCGCGTACAAAAACACGGAAAGAAATCGTTTGCTTAAAATTCCGCTGCATATTATCAGAATAAAGTTTTTTAATATGATCAAAGCCACGTATCAAAATAATAATTGATTCATCGGGCGAAAATATCGGTCACTGATTGAAAATCTAATCGGCCATCGGCGCCGTACGATGGTGACGCTTTTCGTTTTTTAATATTATTTTGGCGTGCGCGGGATTTTTTGATAACAGTGGACTCTCTCTACAAAAATCTTGTCTACAAAAAATGTATCTGCATATCGAATTTTTGTTTGGTTCCATAGGGTTCTCTGTCCAGCTATTCTCTGTGACGAACTTCTCTCTACAACAAAATTTTATGGTCCCATGAATTTCGCCGCGGCGTCAAACCCAGCATGTGCATAAAAGAACTTACAGTACTGCATTTGTCAAGGAACTGACTCTATGCTTTCATCGACAGCTGATGCTATTTTTTTCGCTTCGGAAACGACAAGCAAACTAGGCAGCAGTTCATGACACGTTATTAACCATCGCATTATACATTGCATTATTATGGCGAGGGTAGTTATTGGTCACCGAAAACAGGGGACCTTCCAGCAACTGTAGATGTCCGACCAAATTCTTCAAATGCCTTCAAGGAACTGTCGTCGCGGGATATTTCTGTACGTAAAATTATGATTCGTGGATGAGCGAAATCCGCCGTCGGCTCAGGGAAACGACAAAAATAACTTGGATTTCCGCTGCTACACAGAAGTCCCGAAAAAAAAAAAGCAAAATGGCCAAAAACCCCAGCCAAACTCGCGGGGGGCCCCGGAGAGGCGCACATCTAATGCCCTGCGATTCAGTGAATGGCTGCATCGCACCCGCCACCGGACGTGCAGCAAAAGCTTTTCTCGACATCCATCCCACAGAGACGGCTCGATAATTTCCAGCAGCTCCCCCGCAATCTTTGCCTTCTCCCGCGAATCGCTGAGTACCGCTTTTCTCAAAGCGATCAATCACGGCGCACCTCGGCGTCAACCCACCAGTGTTCCTTGTTCCCACGCTTGTGAATTGTGCCATGCGATCCGTGGCTGAGTTTCGCGGCTGGCTTTTCGGCCATTTCTGGACTGCACCACTTTCAACATTTGGCAATGGTCAGACATTCGCTCCCCGGATGCCACCTGACTAGCAAGTACCACAGGGCAAAAGAAAGCCTTTCCCGGTTTCAGCAGAGGTTAATTTAGATGCATTTCACATTTTTAAACCCTTTTCAGCGCTTGTGCCATGAAAATTGTCCGACTTAAATTGCACAAAAATATTTAAAAGACCTTCTCACCAACACAGCTTAAGTCATTGAGCGTTTAGATTTCGTTTCATCCAAAGCGCAGGAAATTTATGCTGAAAAGTTTCTCACTTCGACTTTGGCTACTTACCCCAGGCTGCATTTTAGCTAGCTTTGGTTAAATCAAAGCAAAACCTACATACAAAAAAATTCCGGCTCTGCTAAACAATAGATAAGAACCCTCAAAGTGTAACTGAAGTTCTGATCATAATCGCTCTGTACCATAGAGCTTTTCAAAAGTTCCCTGAATTGTGCCACTTAAAAATATGATGGAGTAGATGCATCACTTTCGAGTGCCAGACATTGTTGTCGTTTCAACTAAATTAATTAACCCATTAGTTTTTACTCAAATCGATTTTAAGATACAAAACACAATTTACATGTATTACATGTAAACACAATTTACACAGTTTACTTTGCTAGAAAATTTTGGCATGGTACTTATCACTGGACACCATGGGTCCTCGTATTCACTCCAATAAGACACCATCTGAAGGATCATCATGGGACATAGTTTTATTTTGCGATTCTCAAAACAAGAATAAACAGATATTGGAGAATGATTTTTTTTAGAGGAACGTGGGTTCAGGAAACGAGAATTTATTTCTATGAGGCAATACTGAATTGAATTGCTCGAACAAATGTTACGTCCACGAAGCGAGAGGCTTTTATGCTACATCTGATTTACCACCGTGTCCCACGGACGTTTTAGAAGGGTCATAAAAAACGGCCCATAAAATTTTCACGAACAGCCATCCCGGGCCGGCTCGGACCCAATTAGGAAACCCGTGCGGCAATGCTAGAGCGATCGACTCACCGTTTTACCCCCGAGGAAAGCCACATAGCATGGCAGAATCGCGTTGCGACCCACGAGGACTGTTTTTGTAGAATTTCGACCACCGTCAGGGTCGAGCAGGAAAGACGGATTTTGAGCTGGAGCGGAATCCGACGTCGTTGTATCCCAACTTCTCCTGTGCCTGACGTTTCTGTACTGACGACTGTCGCGAGCCCCGAATCGCGTTCGGAATTGGTGACCCAGTCTGTGTTTGTAGTCCCTTGGTATGTGACCCAAAGTCTCATCTCGTCGAGACGTCACATCAACCAGCTCGTCACCATTCACCAGCGCTGCAAAGAACATCAACAGTACCCTGTAATTAACGCTTATTCACCGGCCTTGGCAGTCTTTGATCACAAGAGAGGCATACATTTCCCGGAAACTTCGCAACGTCGCTCTCCTCAAAGCTACATGTACCTTCAACGTACTGTACTGAGAAGAGTATACGATTGGCTGTATGCAGTACCGTACTCATTCAATCCGCAGTAGAATTTTATTTTATTTTTTGCTCAGTCTATGCATATTTCACGATTACCCCGGTGAGGGTGATTCCGTTGTGTTGCTGTGCGAGGAATTGAAGCACGACGTTCCTTTCCGACCTTTATTGCTGTTTGCCGAAATCGCGCATTTCGTTCGGCATGCTGATCACGGGCACAATGACTGACAAATTACAGATTTGATCAATTTCTTCAGCATATACTGCGACGGAAAACAAAGTAATGAAGTTGCGACGCATGGTGCAATCGAGCTAGAGTTCTGCTTTCGAAGAAGACATATTCTGTGATTGACTTGCGGTGGTTAAAAAAGTATTTTTGGAACGTCTCAAAGAAAGATCCCATCCGGTTGCGGGTTGATTGCTGCCTTACTGATTGAATTTCTTTTTTGTAGAACCCTGAATGGATGCACATGAAAAGATAATGTCATGAACAATATAAAAAACTGGAAGTCTTACAAAAATCATGATTGGTAGAGTTTGATGAATGTGACTTACCCAATGGGTGATATGTGATACGTTTCGCCAGACTATATTATGCAGTAATTTTATCGAATTAAAGTAATTAGGTTTTCTTGAATGGGTTTTCTCAGGTTGGCTTAGATTTTCTCTTCATTGATCGGCTGATAAACAAGCTTTACGTGCCGCTTGTCAGCGATAGCACCAGGCTAAAAAAATGTTTTGCGTAGTATACTAGTATCCAATCACCCCCCCCCCCCCCCACACACACACATACATCCATTCATCCATTCAAACACATTCCAGCGTATGAAAATGGAAAAAAAGAAAAATATGCATGTGTATTAAAAGAAAATCCACCACAGAACATGTATATGCACGAATAATACAAATGCATCAATTGATTCAGATACCAAAAATATAGAAAAAAATAATTCAAGCACAAAACAATTATTGAGCACAATTTAGAGCACAAGATATCCAGCCTTTTCCCAGATAGGTTTTAACTGATTACACCATTTGGAGAAAATACTCTTCATTTACGTGCTCTTTATTTAAGCTCCTCGATTGCATAGTTGCAATTTTATTAATTTTCTCTTCGAAAGTGTTAATATATGCCCTCTCTTTCATGAGTAATAATCGGCACAGTTCAACTGTATTTGCAATATGCATTGGATGATGAGATTACCCTGGTTTTACATATTATAGGGAAAGTATGCTGTAGCAGCGGGGAAAGCATACTCATATGAAAGCTCGCACAATTTACTTTGAATTCCGAAAATGCATCGTTAACAGGCCTGCCAGTTTCTGACTGTCTCATATTCTTGGGACATGCGTTCCAGAAAGATTTCTTTTTTTAATCAAGGATAGGAATAGACGCATCTCTGTGTCGAGATCCATGCTCGCTTTTGTCGCACGCAAAGCCCAGTAAGCTACAAACCTCATCAACCACATCGTTACAATTGTCTGGGGATTATTCCCACTCCGGGGAAAGCGGGAAATCACGAAGTTACTGGCGGAAATACGGCGTCGAAACGATTTTCTACGGGCAGTACCACAAACTGCGATTGTCGCCGCTTTCAGGCCGTTCGGACTTTTCATCGGCGAGCAGATGAAGAAATTCCGTGCAGGCGACTCAGGCAGAAAAATGGCGGAATGTCCAACAATAGACCAAGGGAGAACATTTGATGAACCTGATCCATTACATCACGCTATGGGCCGCAAATCGCGATCGGAAAGATACGCTCTAGCATTCATGCAGAGCCACAAAGCGCACTCCCGAGTGTGCGAGAAAGAAAATCGCGGACCTTGGCAGGAGCACGATAAGGAAACCCTATGATTTCATGCTTGTCCTTGGCATTTTTTTTTTCCGCATGCACGTCAGTAACCCGAGTTTCGTTTTGTCCATGCCCGTTGTTTATTCTTGACCTCAACCGCGTTTTTAAGGTACAGTACTTCGCTTTCGTGTCAACAGATGTTTCTCACGCAGCTGCACGTGCTTAGCTTACTATCATGCCTGTCTCCTGAAGACTCCAGTTCGCGATTTGCCGTTGAACGTTTCATCTAGTGACGCTTTCGAACGACTTCAAACGGCCTGGCGTTTGACGTCAACCTTCTATTCCTCTCTGCGATATTTCAAAATACTGTACGTCCGAGTTTGCAATTATGTAAGTGAAAACAACGTGAAACCCCAGACGGTCGCAGGACAGCGTTACAACCAATGCGAAGAAAAATCTTCGTCGAGAAAACAAATGTGTATTAAATGTTCATTTTCACAATCCGAATAATTTCGGATTGAAAGTCAATCCCGTAAAATACGTGCATTTTTAACGAAGAAAATCACCGTTTCAGGATGCAATGGGCAGAAATGTCTCCATTTCTTCTATGGAAATAATAGAGCCTCCAATAGCTCAAGTAATGACCGAACGTCTTCTTCGTTGCCTTAGTTATAGCAAAACGTAACTTCAGCGACCAGCCTTAAAATTTGAGAACCAATGCATTTTTCAAACTTTCTATGCCCGAAGGACCGGAATACGACATTCCGGAAAAATGCGTGGTTTCCAGTGGTGTCGAGAAGTAATGTCGATTAGGCGAAGAAAAGGTTGGACAAGAATACGTCAGCGACAGAAATTCCAATGTTGGGAAATAACGAAAGGGCACAGAAGCCAGGAAAGAATGCGTTTTTTCACCTTCTGATCTTGGTCTAAAATATTTTGAATTGAATATTTTCAATTTCATGTCCATTCTGTTACTCTTGGATTTCTTTTTGAAGTTTGGGTTAGTGTTATTCCTATTGACACTTTCTTACAGGGATTTTTTTTACTTCTGTCACACGTCAGGATGAATTTTCTTTGAATAACTTCTCCTTGCAACATTTCCTTGGATGTCGTTGCTTCTCTTCCGCATTTCTTCTCGGGTCATTTTGATCCGCTGGCCTTTTATCATCTCTTTTCATCAGTGTCTCACTTCAGTCATTTTCTCCTGGGAAACTGTGAACATGAGTTCCTTCCTAAGTTAAATTTGATTCTATATTTCCGGAATGGCTAAAATTCATTGGGGTTTCTTAATGCACAAAAAAGTAAGTGCTTTGTCTTTATCTCAAGAAATAATTTTTCGGTCCATTGGCAGAACAACAATGCTCGAAATCAAATCACACTGTATCAAGGTTAAGCCAGCGAAAGTGTGCGATGAAACGCCAGGTGCTATATGGTATCCCTAACTTGTGCCATGCAGTTTCGTGATCACTGACCACATTTTCTAGGCACTGCTATGACATTTCATGTGAAGGTCATTTGCGAGGGCTTCATTCGTCGCCGACACTCACTAAAATGTCATTGGTGGGGACGGGCAAAAAATGAAAAGGCGAGGACTCAAGGGCACCACGAAGACCCCGGTTAAGTGACCACTTAACCCAAACACACTCGAACCGCGAGTGTCATGCAATCTTCATGAGCACGTTGGCTAGTAAGGCCACTGTTGGACGACTCGTGACGAGAGACACCCTGTGATAAACCCCGACATGAAGTTCAAACAAGGTTATAGGCCCTCCTGGGTCGCATTCCAGGGTCTCCGGAACACCGAGCGGCCTGTGGTAATTTCCTAGCCCACAGGAGACTCAACGATCGACTTCACGACACCGCATGAGAAATTCGGTAATGAACAAAAGGGCAGCCCTTGGATTTTCCCGCAAGTCATTTACATTGTCATTACACCCCGCGCGCAAATTTCCGCCGGCGTTCCATGTATTAATCAACCACGCCCAAACGTTGCCTCATCTGAGCAAACTGAAACTTGGCTCGTATCCCATATTGCCCCTTGGCTTGCAAACATTTATTTATTTTTTGGTCTTCGCCCACATCATTCGCAAATATGCCGCGTGCTCCCGATCGTCCCATTCGTTCGCAATCGGGATCTCCTACAAGGATCCTCCAGCCATGAATTTCCTGTCCAGTCGCAAAAATAATTCCTCTGGGACACGCTTCCCCGCTCGCTGAATGCGAGTAGCTCCTATGCAGCGAGAACCCCCTCGCAGCTATGATGTTCCGCATTGCATGTTATGACGCTGTGAATGCATAATTACCGTAAACAATGGCAACATCTGGCAAAGATCCTTGCCCAACATAAGCAGTCATCAGTGCGTGTCATGCGGCAGGCCTCGTCAGGCTTTCCGAAAGATGTTATTCCTAATGCCGCTTAGCGAGCAACCACAGCTACTGAAGCCCGTAACAGATATGGCCCGTTGTTTCATGTAGATATCCTTCTCTCTTGATTCCTTGGCTTCACTTCGAAGTCACTTTTATTCATCGCTTCAATCGGTAAACATGCTTTACATTTGAATCTATGTGCTTAACTTGCCAGTGATGATATTTATACTGTTGAAAAATACAAGTGTGTTCCCGACAACTTACAGCTCGATCTGCCCGCTCGAAAAAAGAGAAATACAGTACAGTAAATATTCAGTTTAATTGGTCGAATGAAGTGTAGAGATCGCCGGAATTTCCAGAATACGGAATGAAGAGCAAAAATTATCTCCCTTTGAAGATACTGTACTGTATACAAAATTTTGTCTCTGAGCCCAGATTATTCATTTAAAAAGAAGCAAAAAATTATTGAAAATAATGAATTGAAAAATATTTTTTTTACCCGATTTAACATGTTTAATTCCTATGCCCAATTCATTCCTTAAAAGACAGGCACGTTTAAATAAAATTTGAGTCCCTTCTTGTCCTACCAGTTTTGCTTTTCACTGAAATGCATTAAAATATACCGAGAACACGAGGAGCGTCAGAAAGCTAAAATATTTCCAGAAAAACAGGATGTCAGAATCTCGTGAAATCAACCATGAACAACCATGCAAAAAATAATTTTGTCATTTATGGTAGGCGTTTCTCTTCTAGATTCGCGCGAATATCTGCAATATAATCGAAATGAATCGTCGAATATGCTTTGTCGCCCTTCCGATTTTTCTTATTGCCGAAGTCCCTTGCAATTTTATTATCTTCTTGAAGGCACCCATTCATTCGCTCTGATTCTTAGGGTTCTGTTGCATTATGATTTCTTGATTTCGAAGGAAAATTAATGCCATGTATTTCCAGGCGAACTACTCTCGGGTTTCAAGGGTGCTGTTTATCCTGTGGAACAACTAATAACAGTTTTGGCTTCCGCTGGGTTATTGTTATAATCCTGTAAATGGGAAATATGGGCTTTTATCTCATTTGACTTCTCTCAGGATGACTCAAGTTGCGTTAACTTTCTCCACGTCAGTGGGAAATACTTTTTATTCAAAGTTTCGTCTGTTTGCTGAGCAAGACGAGACAACAAAGCCACTGAGCCACAGCCGCCAGGAGATTTCAAAACGGATTTTCAGCCTGAGTAAAAATCAAGAAATAGTTGGAGGAAAATTTAGTGAACCGCGAAGATTTACATGCCTCGGACAGCAACCAAAAGAGCATATATCATCAACGATCGAAGGCTTGTGGAGTTGATGAGAAAAGGAATCAGAACTAAAAGAAGTGAATACGAAGAGCTTCGTTTAGCATTCCATCCCGGCGTTCCGAGGGAAAACTTTTTGCTTTTCCTGAAAACCTCGACTTAGCTGGCCTCTCCGCCGCGCAAAGCTCTCAGTTTGTCGGCCCCCCTGACGTATTTATACACCCCTGGGGTCTGCAACACGCGGGGGTGTATGTGTTTGCAGAAGAAACCGCGCGAAAGATCCCGAGGGTCGCAAACGCATCCATGTGACATCGCGAGCTGCGACTGTATTCCGTCCGATAGGCAGAAGACCCGTCGGCCGAGCGGCAGCTCTCTTGGAGACCAACCGATTATGTTCCTGCCGTGAACAGCCGGGCAAATAATGCAGCGAGGTTCGCGATATGAGCAACGTTTCATCCAGTCGCTATTCATACGTTATACGATGAAGATCCCTTGATCGCAGGCGACACTATGGAAAGCATCGCGATACTCTGGGGTTATTTGTAAAGCTTTCTCAGATCACATTCTGAGTTTTTCTCTCTCCCCGCTCGCGCGGAGGCATGTGACTTTTTGCTGCAGTCGAAGACCCTGCTCAATGCAATCGTCACCTTTCGGAGGAACCTGAATCCCTTCTTCATCTGGACGGGGATAGCAGCCAAACTGAAACCGAGCCAGCGAAGTTTTTATTTGAATCCTCCCGCGGAAGATATATAGTCCCGTAAATAAAATACCCATTAGTGTCACGGATGTTGATGGTTTAAAGCAGGGAGTGACGACCTGAAGAACCAAAAAAATCTCTGAACTGCTCCGAATCAGCACGTTATTGATTTACACACAAAAGGGCGAAAAACGAGCAAAATGCTGAAAATAGCCTCAGTTTTTAACATTAATCGCATCTGCCGATTAAATATTTTGTGCCAGCTGTCATGTTGTTCAAAAGTCTTCCAAGAAAATTTAGCTTTTAAAAAAGGATATCGAATAACCCGGATGGATGACCAGATGTTCTTCTTTTCCTGCTCGACAAGTCACCGTGATTTTAACTCTGCAGCTTGACAAAAGGATTTTATATTTACAGATTTTCCAAAGAGATAAAAGATCCAGGGGCAACTAAGGTATTCATATGTGGCATAAATAGCTCCTAGTTTTATTCAACTTCTGTCGCTTTCCAGCATGTGTTGAGTTAATTGAGTTAATTTCGTTTCCGTGTATTTTCTTTGGTCAGGTTTCTCTTGAAATTCATATTTCCTCAATTTAAAGCTGTTCTTTTATTTCAAACGATGAGGTTCCTCCGTGGAGCATAACAAAAAGGGAAAATCGATTTCTTCATCTAATCCTCTCTTCGTGTATTTCTGCCGCGTTTACTGATTTCAATAAAAGTGCTTCCCACCGCCAAATCATCCGACACATTTTAATATCCTATATTTTTGATGCATGCGGTACGGGGTATGTTTAATTCCTATAATCGGAATGAGGAACAGTAAGTACTGTACTGTATACTGAAAATTTGTAAATTAATAATGTTGCATAAAAGATGTTTAATTTTAGGATAAATGCGATATTTATGTTCCTGGGATTCCCAAGTTTAAGACGAACCCTTGCTCGCATCACTTGTCAACGCCCCTGTCAAAGAATCAGCTCCCATATGAAAACCCGGGTTCACAAATTCGCCGTGCCTTTTTTATCTTGTGTGAGATGGCGTCAAAAAACTCAGACCTCTCAGTTGCTTTGATCCAATAAACGGGTCGTCCTTCCAAATCGCTTATTTTCTTAACTCAGTGCAAGACTATGACGACAGTGTTTATTGTTTCTTTTCTGGTGCACTTCAAGCCTATACGGACGCATCTTCCCGTGATTGACGACTACTTGCGGAAATTCAGTGTTCTCCGGACGGTTGCGTGTCGACGGCGTCCGTGACCTCAAAGATTGGCAGTTTCCTTCAAGAAAAAACGGACTGAATAGAAAAGGTAGAGCAAGCGAGGCGATTATTTATTCAGGGAACCGCAGTAACGCGCTTCCTTTCTTTTTCATGACTCAACGACGAAATTTCCTCTTGATCGAAATCAAATGAGTTTCCAGGGAATCGAACGCTGGCTCGACATGCAAGTGATCATCACACGGGACTCCGTCGCTTTCGTTCCGCGTTTCAGACCGGAAATTTCACGGTTTCATCCGCCCCGCATATTCGCTATGCTGTAGTAGCGAAAATCGCGATAACCAGAGGTCTCATACCCGGGACTTCGTCTGACTTTCAATTTCCAGGATTGACGCGGAAGAGTTGCATAGACACGCGATGATCGCGGACCAGTATCTCAATCACCGAGAACTGGGAGGGGACGAGAGAGAGAGTGTGAGAGAGAGAGTGTGAGAGAGAGAGAGAGAGAGAGAGAGAGAGAGAGAGAACTATCGCATCGAAAAGCGTGAGAGAGGGAGAGGGAGAGAGAGAGAGAGAGAGAGAGAGAGAGAGAGAGAGAGAGAACTATCGCATCGAAAATCGCATATATTATCCGAGTCTTAATTCGACGGAGTGCCTCGACTGCGGCGGTGGAAACATCCGGGGCATCTTGAGGCGAAATGCCAAGAATGCGGCTAGTCCACGAGAGCTGCATGATCTCCCTGCCAGCTGAGCCTCGCTTCCGTGTTCATCATAAATTCCGGCTGCGAGTTGTTTTTGTCACGTTCCCTTGAGTACTTCATAACTTCCTCTTCTTTTTTTTTTTGACGCGCGTGAGAGCAACAGTAATGGCGGCTCGTGTTTGCTCCTGCGCTCGGACGAGCTCGTCTATGGATGGACAGCTTTATCGGTAATAGGCTGCAATTTCCGAGCAACAGCTAGTGCTTAGCAAGTTCAGAGTAGTTCGCATTCATTATTTTACGGCGTTTTCCCCTCCAAGAAATACGCATTTAATGCTACAAGCCCGGGGGAACTGGTTTATTCCCGGTGCGCGACAATTTCCATCTTCTTTGGTGCAGCAGGGGTTCGTCCCTGGCTATCTACAAGGCTTTGATCATGCGATTTTTCTTTTTCCAGTTTCTGTACTCTCCTCTTTTTCCTGTGTTGGATGGATGGAGATGAAAGTCTTTTCACGGAGTAGTTTGATCATTTCCTGACCACTGTTGCAGTTTTTGCTCATGCAGGATGAAATGTAGAGCATAGATAGTTCAAAGTGCAAAGAATAGGGGCTGTAAGACTCTTGCAGTCGTTGTAAAACTTGCTCTTTGTGATTTCTCCAACAGTCTCAGTACCATACAAAGATAAAAAATATTATTTAGATGAGCCCGTTTTTCCTGATCGGACAGCGATTTTTCAACGAAAAGAAGTTCTCTTGTCTAAGACATGCTTATGCTAGTGATATTGAGAGTGATTTCTTTTCAAAGCGGGAGGAGGAAATTGCTAAATTCCAAGCTGTAAATAAAAAAAATCTTAAAAATGAAAATATGCTTGCAAGTTTTAGAGGATCTAGATTCTTCGGAACTAGGGTTTCCGAAGAAATCCATTTCAAGTTGCTGTTGAAGTTTAGCACGTGTGTTCCAGAAGCTTCATTTTGCATAGAAAAAATAAATGCATTGGAAAACAACTGATGGCAAGTCAGAAGCCGCACAATGAGGCACCAGGGGTCCATGGTGATCATGAGGAATTCGGGATGTTATTTGCAGTAATCAATTAGACGCTGAAATTATACGCCGGGGCTATCTAGTAAAATGGGGTCGGGGAAGAAATGAACGTTCGACCTCCTTTATTTCTCACGAAAGGGCTCGTTACACCGTATTTTGCGCTCAGCGCGGCTTATTAATGGCACGGCTCTGCTACGGGCTGTAGGGTGAAGTTGGATTTCCGTAATTACGCCAAACGATGTTGACCCAGGCGCCCTCGTGTGAGGAATTCTCGGGGAAGGAGTTTGTCGCCGTCATGGCTCGCTGTCATGGCGTTTGCGGAAATTCATTTCGAGATTCAAGTGAGCACAGATTCCGCGCTAGACTCGCAACGAATTACGCGAATTTTCTCTGCCTCTGAGGTGGGAACTCACGCAATTTGCCGACACGAGCCCCTGCCATGCTTTTTCACGTAGCTTGAGCAGAAACAAAGCCTCAGTTGCTGCTATGAATAATTGAAACTCCCGCGAGAGAAGCCGATGCGTGGCCATGAATGCAATTTCGCGCACAACAGCCGCGGAAATGCGGGCAACTGCTGTTGTTGCAATTCCTCGCATTCAGAAATCATTACGAATAATGTTTCTGCTTCCGATAGCAATTTCTCTTCGGGAATTCAGCCAGGATTTGCGATAGTTCCGACAAAACAAATTGCTCCCAAAAGCTTGCACAGCATATTCAAGTCTGGTCAACGCCTGTGTGGCACGTGCAACGAGCATGCAATTGCCTACCACAATTTGTTCCTTCCAGAAATGATGCATCGTTCATGAGTGGCATCCAGAAAGGGAAACAGTTTTAGGGATTAAACATCAATAATATTCGTCCATTGCGGAAAAGCTTATTTGCATCCAATAAGAAGCAGAAACGTGCCTGGAATAGGACCATCTCTTTTATTACACCAGCATTCTTTATGTATTGATGCCGCATAGAAATACGTTTTGCTCAGGAATCGTGCCGATTTTTCAATAACGCGAAGAAAAACTTTAATGGCCATCTATGCAGCACGTCAAACACCAATAAAACTACTTCTATACTTCTTGTTTGTGTTTTCTACCGAGGTGTAAGGGAAGTTGATCGATTACGGAAAATCGAAGAATGTTCCGCAATTCCGGGCGTTATATTCTTCCGCCGGGAAAAAAATCGTCGGGAACTATTCGAGGATTACTTTACATATTTTCATGATGTGAAAATCGCTCGATAAAATAATCTTCCTCTAATAAAAATCATAAAAAATTATCTGTCGATATGCTCCCAAATCGACAAGTAAAAGTTCTATGCGCATAATCCCATTTCTTCAGCGAATTCATATATATAATGATTAACGCTTTCGTTGGGCCAAGTCTGACACTGAAGGCTAAACGAAATGACCCGGACTTCGATTTGCGAGATGCTTAATCAATGAATTTGTTCCGTGAAAACCTCGGAACGAACCATGGAGAATTGCATGCATTTTGACCAGACATTGCAATCATCCCACCAATTCCTTTGTTCTTGCGCTGATTAATCTACTTGATTTCCTCGAGCGAAAGCTTTTGCAACGGTTGCACAAGATTCTGCCATGAAAGAATTTTTTTACGGTTAGTATTTTCTACTAGGTTGGTGCTGTCTTGTGCGTATTCCTGGAACTGTCACATAGTATAGCTATACGCATCAGCATAGTTGAGTCGCGGATTATGATTCTTTCGATATTTATTACCCGATATCCAGAAGGCAAGCAGAATAACCCCCTGTGATAAACAAAATCTCTTCGACCCATCTCGTCAATAACGATTCCAAAAGTATTTCTTCTCTATAGCTTCGACGAGATGGAAAAATGTTCTGGAAGATAAGAAGCTTCAGTTGTTCGTCTTCAATCCTGGGAATTTCTCCCATTTTTTTGATCTGTTGCGTCGGATTGACAATCAAAGTTCAAAGTACATGACGTGGTCTGTGATAGGACTTGGTCCTGTGCTGGATTCTGATCAAGTACTCCTGTCGAATATACGATGTTTTTGATTTTAAAGCAAAAAAAAAAACATCGGCTAGCACAACGTTCACGATTGTAGAGGTACGTGCGATACAACTTCAAATTTTACAACTGAGTAAATGGATTATACTCGTATAGAGACTTTATTTTGGCAGGAACTCGTTTTGTCTGGATTTCAGAATTTTTCCTGAATATTTTTTACAATTATTTGATGAAATGAGCTTGATCTGAAAATTATAAAAAAGCTTATTCACATTTGAGAATTACACACTTGCTAATTTTCTCACTCCGTCATCATCTCGAATTAGGAAGTCGACGTGTATTCATTTCGGGGATTACTGTACAGTATTGCTAAAATGTGCGCAGGAGAAAACATTTCATCGACACTGGTTGAGTGGAGAATTAATTTTCAAAATTCTTCTTGATTAATCCATAAACTAAAAATTATTGAGAAAGAATACAAGTACAGTGGCCCCCGCCTAACAGACCTCCTGCATAACAGATTTTTGCCTAACAAGCCAGCTCTGTAGGCAGTTTTTCCTCTTACCCAACGTACAAAATTTGGCAAAATTTGGCAAATATACTTCTGTTGGTTTTAAATTAGTGTTGGCAATTAAAAGTTTTACTTTTTTATATGATTGAATTTGTTTTTCCAATAGATTTGTCCGTTGCACAAATTAAGTCCGTTCGACGGTGGTAGCCTGTACTGTACAGTCTTTTTCGGCTGAAGCATAGCTCCGTGAAATCGGTGTTTTCAATTCATGTCCAAAATGGACAGCAGTCGTAATTTCAGCTTGAAATAATGGGATTCTCAAGGCTTTTATCCAGATTAGAAACCCTCTGGCGAGAAAAATTATTGCTACTTTTGAAAATACCATTCATTTCAAAGGACAATCCGTAATTTACGTTCCGTGCATCATGTTGAACGCTCAAGCGCTCAACTTGAGTTTCACATCATGCCTCTTCTGTCACTTAGCGAAGTGGTTTCAATGAATCATGAAAATTCTCGAAAGCACCACCACGAATCGATCAATATTAAATTCATGAGTCGTGTCGGGCTTCTGCTGGAGAAAAAATCTGCACGCACGTCTGGAGCGTGCAGTGTTCACGCATGGGTACATTTCGATGAAACCATACGGTAAGATAAGAAGTCGGGCTGGAGAAGTTCTGAGAGCGAAAGAAGCATTTTCTTTTTTTTTTCGGAAAAGGGAAAGGAAGGGAAAAGGCGAGCGTTTGAGCCAGAGAGAGAGAGAGAGACTGAGGGCAGGTTAAAGGATCCATCACTCACCCAAGGAAAAGACGACCAGCGTTGCAGCAATCCTTGCGACGGTGAACCCGCTGCAGGTCTGCATCTCATCGCCCTGAGATCTCATAGGTATTGTATGTAGACGCCGCGGTTGTTGCTGTTCTCTCAGACGATGCCTCGCTATCAAGCCGGGCTTCCCTGGGGGTTGCGATGCCTCGTTTGCTGCCCAAGGGTGCGTTATCGAGCCTATGGGTCAACTTTGCAGAAAAAGCGCACCTTTTTTGGCAGTGTTCGTTCGAGGGAAATGACAGCAGTCGCGTTCAAGAGAGCAATACTTCTGGAAAAGGGAAATGTATGACATTCATTCACACCCTGTGCATGTCATATAGAAAATTCAGCCCTGGACGAAATTACACGATGGAAAATATCGGTTCACCAGATGAAGTCGCTTTCGTAAAGGAAGATATTTTTAGAGTTCTCAAGGACACAAGAGTCCGTTGCTTTAAATACGTACGGTTAAAAATTACACAGTTCAATTTTGTGAAAATAAGTTTTATTGCTGATAGGGATTTTGAGGTAAGAAAACTGGTACGCTATTTTGGAAAATATTTTCTGGGATATGAAACATTTTTAAAGAAGAAAATGAGGAATATATCTAGTAATCGTGCGATTATGTGTCAGTCGCACATAATACAGTGCTCCTGAAAATAAGGAAATAAATTATCGCCATCCACATCAACTGGATTATGGATAAATCAAGTCTTGAATGAAATCAGTAAGCATCGTTGCAGAAGGCACCATTGAATTGGGAGTTTAAAACCACTGAACAGCTTTTTACAGGCCACTAAAGACGCAAATTTTAACATAAAGTTCTGAAAGTTAAGTACTAAGTAAGCGTCTTTTGAGATGCGGAATGCAAAGTCGAAACAGGGTCCAGAAAAGGAGACCCCATAAAACTTAGTAACTGGTGTTTGTAAATTACGGCAATGTAAAACAAATTGAGAAAAGGTTGCAAACAATTACCGTATATTCTTATCGCGATTTACAGTATTTCCCTTTGAAGTTCTTTCCACTATCAGGGAAGGTTATTTTAGTTAAAAGGGACGTGCATGACGGGATATTCTTCAATTCCGACGAACTTTCGGAAATAATGATGAAAGCACGATTCTTGAACACAGTCATGCATCGAATTTCTCTTTGAAATGTGAAAAATTGTGTTTATAAATCAGTGTAATACCAGAGTACCACAGCGTCAGCGGAGGGAAAGGCGAAAATTCATTTGAATCTTCCACGAAAACAATCTTCCACCAGAACAAATCAGAAATGTGTTTCGTTCCAAAGTTCATTTTGTAAATTTGAAAGCACAGCTCTGACGAAAGCAATTTTACGGGGCACGTTTTAATCAGGAATGGAAGGGTGCTCAGGTTCTCTGGGGCATAAATTCATGAAATTAGCTTGACTGTTTCCTTGATTGTACAAGTCCTGATTATTGCACAACATAGTCTTGGGTTGGTCTTCATTTCAGTTACTTTACGTAAAAATACAAAAGGTTTTTACGTATAAATACGTCATGCAATGCGTAAAGACAGACGTCTAGGTAAAAGCCAAAAGAGCTGTAGAGATTTATTAACTCTTGTATTTAAAATATTAAATCTGAGGATACTCTGGTGATTTTTACGCGGGCGTTCTTCGTATTTTTACTTTCCTTGAAAAAATTTCTATCTCACCGAGTGTTTTTCAAATGTTTATGTTGAGGCCAAGAAAAACGACGGCAAACTTAGTTACCAGAGTTTACTCAACACTTCAGCACACCAAGTACTGCCTTACACTATTCTTCCTTTCAAATGATGGTTCGGCTGTTGGATCCTCAAACGTAATTTCTCCTTCCCTAGATACGTCTGAAGTTTTATTTTTTAATTTTCCAGCTGCGACCTCTGGCTTTTCATCGCCACTTTCTATCAACACTCTCTCACTCCTTTAAAACCACGTATTCTTCAGCAATTGGATTTAGAGCCAGGGACAGAAATCATTTCCCGAAAAGAGGCAAAAGCCCTAGTTCTGCTGAGCTTTCAAGTGGTGCTGACTTGTTAAAGGAAGCATTTAACGAGTGTTTCAATTCAGGAAAAGATCATCAATTTTTAGGCCATAGGTTGAAACGAGAGCATGTTGCTCTATGTAAATTAAATTGAATTTTAAACTAGTCCAAGGTGAGATGTGACTGCTTCCCGCTTGAAAAGGCTGTTTCTCGGCGAAAAATATACCATGTATGGTTTTACAACGGTGGGCGAATCCGAACTATGTTATTTATTTATTCAGTCACTGCGAACTATTTGTCTTTGTGCTGCTTTTCGGTCGACTGTTAAAACTTGCACCTTTTGTCGAGTGTAACCTCTACGTAGTTGCGTTGTACAACGTAATAGCAGAAACTACAAACAGTTTCGTAATTGGTTTACCAACACAACACAACCATAGGAAATGAAATTACAGTAATATGTTCGACCTTTATTCGAGCTTGCTTGAAATTTGAAAATCAATATTCTGACTAATAATCCAATGAAATGTTAGGAAACCAGCTCGTATAGGCACATTATAAACTTTTTTCAATTTGGATCGCACATACAACGCAGATACGAACAATGTGCCTCAAGTTACTCGGGATTATCGTGAACCACGCGCAGCCGTGCATTTAAGATGCGACTTAAATTTTGTCGAAAAAATCGAGAAGTCTATTGTGAAGAAGGGAATGCAATTCAAATTTATGCATGTCTTACAACGGCTCTTTTCTTCTCAATTTACGGGAAAATTCGTTGGCTGCACAATGTAAATGCAAAAGTTCGTGCCGTGTAACGAACTTGTAAATATCATGGCATCAAAGAAACGAGTACAGTATAAAAAATCCGTTCCATCCAAGTGATGAATGAATATCACAGGATAAATAACTTATATGTATATATAAATATATTTTTTATTAGCCTTCTTCCGTATAACATAAAAAATTGGGTTTTATTTCAAGACTGCGTCAAAATGTAAGGCTTGTCATACGCGAATGGTTGAGAAATTGAAACCTTGGAATTTGAAGAAATTGAAGCCTTGATTTTATGAAGATTCTCGAAACAAAAATCTAACGTCTGCATAGGCTTTCCGAGGATATGCATAGTCACATTGGCAATTAATGTTGAAAAAAATGGAAAGAATCAGAGCACGCCAAGCGATGTTGGCTGTGGCTTTCAATTTTAGTTAGTTTGGTCATAGGTTACGGGAAAGCCTAGAAAAGAGTTAACTTCAATTATTCTCAAAAATGGTGCAGGCTCAAGTTTTTCCTGCTCTATAACGTAAAAGAAGTGAGTTTTTTTTTTCAACTTTCTCATCCTGCTAGGTGCTGGCGGCACTTAACAGATTAGCATTAGCCAGGAGACAGGCTAGAATAATCATTTGTTCGTGACCTTTATCCGGGATGTTGATCTTTGTCCAACGCCCCGATTCGATTCGTCCCATGGAATGAATGGAAAATGAAAAGCGCGGAATCGAACGATCGTATAGCACTGTTTTCCTTTGTGCGACCCACAGAACCAGCATCTAATGCATCTATCGTTCCCCCCACGGACGTAAACGATGCTGCTGCAAGCAATTCGTCAAAGATCCGTTCGTC
>CAJPEX010000157.1:0-158142 GCA_905338405.1 Notodromas monacha | reverse complement strand
AGCCCTCATCGTCGCAACAACTTTAAAAAGAGGTCTTGGAAACAAACCCGAGTATTTCCTGGATAACAATATCAATATTCTTTTGCCGAAACTTGACGTTGAACCGTGACGCGAATGATCAGATCACTAAGTGAGGATGTGAAAATAGGTTCGCAGAAAGGTATTTTGCAACCGATTAAAATTTTAAAATAATGCGGGCATACCGCCACCGAAGTCCGGATAGTCGAAATTAAATGCGATTACTTTAAACTGAATGACTGAACAGAAATTTTGGAAAAACTACATAAAAAAGCACCGAGGAAATTGTCTTTGAAGCAAGTTGTGAGGAACAATACAGCGTTTCAACGGGCTGAAATTAAGTTAGTACTGAGGAAATTCTTCTTGAAATTCTCTTTCAGTTGTAGCGAATAGTTTTCCTTTTTTCAGAAGATTTTTAAACTGCTGTATGAAGAATACAGCAGCGTGACTCAAAGTTCAAATGTGTTGTTCACACAGCTGATGAAATTTTAGACGACTGAGTACTTGGCTCGCAAACGTTTTTGGAGATAAACACTGCGGAGCATGTTCGCATCTGTGCAAGGTGACATCATATCCTTCGCATGAGCTTTTTCTATTGTGTACCCAGCGGATAGAAAGAAAATACTTTGGGTTCTTAGTGACGATTCTGAACGTACTGCCAATTGCTTGGAGAACAAATATTTCTGAGTCATAGTACTCACAACGTGCATTCTAAAAGAGCGGAAAATTAATTCGGACTGCCTAGTACAAGAGGTAAAGCAGATTTAAATTGTGGATTTTAAGCAAACACCTGCTGGTATTTTAAAATTTCCCGAAAGCCTATGTCGATTCAGCGGGCACTTCCAAAATTCAGAAGATAACACTTTCAATATTATTCAGGAATATACTCGAGCATCCAATAATTGAGACATCTGATACGTATAGTCAGAGAACAGCACGTCTACGCCTAATTCTTCCCGTCGTGTTTTGAGAGATCCGAAACTGTGGATTACAATTCGCGAAATAAGTATGAAATGTAACTAACTATACATGCTAAATATTCATTCATAAATTGGTATTTGTGTATTTGATAC
Organism: Notodromas monacha; assembly: GCA_905338405.1. NCBI lineage: Eukaryota > Metazoa > Arthropoda > Ostracoda > Podocopida > Cyprididae > Notodromas > Notodromas monacha. The sequence goes on along the minus strand of CAJPEX010000157.1, from coordinate 157,051 downwards.
TGAAAGTTTCATGGATAGTAAACACGATCGTTTTTTGATGCAAAAAGTTTTGAAATTTTTTTGAGAAACGCAAGACTCAACAATAAATTTGCGGAATGCCCTTGCTTCAAAAGTTGCAATGTGAATGCAAAGATGAGCGCTAAGGCTCGCTATATACATGTATACGTCTAGCTTTAGTATATATTAATCCTGGGATCTCGTTGCTGAGCTCATATCCAGGAAATGGCCTAGGATTTGGCAGACGGAGATTGTTGATGGAAATTTCGTTTATAGGCATATAGTCCCTTAATGAAGAACACCAATCTTGTCGTGTTGATGCCAAAAGATCTGGTTTGTCGCAGTTTCCGGGAGCTTCGGAAAATGAACTCAATGGTCCTCTTTCATCGTGTCGCAGTGACATTTTTTCGCTCCCCGGTCATGTTCCACGTTGGCCTATTTCTGAACATCTTCAGCTACAACATGTTTCTGCTTGCGAAAAAAGCTTCGCGTTATCAGAAAAGGAATCGCTCAATTATATACGCCTATAGAGCTAGTAAATTCTATTTAGCCTTTTTATGATATTCATTTTAATCTTCGAGTGGCCATATTTGAATCAATCAAGCTTACAACATGAAACAATCTCTTTCAAATACAGTCCAGTACAGTATTGTTATCCAGATTCTACGATAACATGAATGAAAACGCGTATCGCTACAGTCCCATGAAGTTCCCGGATTCAGAATTAAATCTGGAATATCTTGATTCGTATAGAAGTTTTATATTATCTTCAAATTTTGTTGCGAAGACAGGGGTTTAAAAAAAGTGTGCCCAGTTCAGTCATTGATGCAGAAGAATATTGCGCTTTCTATTTTTAAGTTTTGAGGTAGACTGGCTATGACTGTTTCGAAGCCCAATTTAAATTTATTTCACATTTTCAACATGTTCAGAACACAAAAATATCACAATGAGCTCATAAATTGAAGTTTCAAATTTAAGACACTGGATTAATGATAAGCTGTTTTTACTGCACTTCGCTGCGTTCCCTTATTCCCAGACGATCTCTCTCAAAGCGCAAAAAAATGCTTCCAAAAATATAGAGATTTACAGAATGTCATATATGCTGGACACTTCGAAAAAAAAAAACTTCGAAAAAACATGGAGGAGGTACGATAAATTCCACGCACAAATGCATGGTACTGTCCTTGAGCGTGTGTGAAATGGGTTTTTGGGGCTGTTTATATATTTTTCAATTGAACCGAAAAAATCCCTAAGCGCATGTTTATGAGACTGGCTGTGCAGAACAATAGCGCCTAGTGTAACGAACGTCTTGGTGTCGGTCTTGTGAATGTATTGTTCCTAAAGTCGGGATTATTTTCAGTCACTTAAAACAGGGCTGAAGAACAAGGAAAATGAGGTCTCCAGGTTATTTTCTCCACACATGCTAAGCGGGTGCGGGGGATTCGCGTCGCTCTTTCTGGAAGCGCCAATCATGTCGAGAAGATGAAAAATAAAATAAATTGAACCTTGGCCTGTCTGCGAAAAACAAAAAAAGAAAACCACCGTCTGCTGCATGGCACTGTCGTCTGGCGCTTTCGAGATGCCCTTCATCGACGCGGGTCTCATGATTCTAAATGGAGAGCAGGGGTTTCAAAAAAAGCTGTGAAGCAGCAAAGAAGCGAAGCGAGGATTATGGGTTTGAGAGGTCGTGGTTTTTTGCCTTGTCGTTAGGGCGGGCGTACTTAGTTATACAACTTCGAAGGACCTCGTTTATCTTTCTTGTTCCATCCTGGGGTGATTTCCGGCGTCGCCGCCCGGCGCCCAAAAGGAATGCTTCATAACTCTTTCGCCCAGGCATGCGGAACTCGGCGCCCCCGTGGCTCCAGCTATATACGGAGACGCGCTGAACTGGGCCAGGTGCGAAGATAACCTCATTTCGCCTTCTTTCCGCACTCTTTCTTTTCTGCCCCGTCGTGTTGAAATTCCGAGATACTTGGAGAATAAGGTCAAGCTAACTGCAAGAAAAATTTCGAACTCACGAAATCGCTTATGAAGAGGTGCTTCATGCCGGAAAAATAAGTGATCCTCAGAAATTAATCTCTCAGTGAAGTACAGTGCGCTGTACAGTTATGTCGTGCATAAAAATCTTGGATAGGTTGATCCCATGATTTTTTTTAGGAATGAACTGATCTGGTGTGCGAAGTTCTAAAATTCAGACACTTCATATTTTTCAAATTGTGTCTCGTGTAGGCGTGCCATTTCATGGGACCTTACATTGCACACGAAATAAACATCTTTTTCTGCAGATCATTTTGTGAATTCTGCATCATGTAGGAAACCTCTATCCTCACATCAATGACGCCATTTAAATGATCGTTAAGGAAAAAGTGGCCACTTGTTTATTCTACGAAATTTGCAGTTATTTATTGAAATAAAAATGTAAATACAGTAGTATGCAAAACGTGATGAAATAAAAAGAATGGCGAAGTCATGACGCGTCTAGTTGAATCCAGTCGGTGACTCATTCTGCAAAGGCTCAATCTTTTTTGTGTTGTTCTTTTTTTTCAAGGCTACATTCACTTATTTTCACATTTCGGCGATGTACCCAATCAATAGAGCCTTATTGTAGAAAATAAGAACATTTTATGAGAGATATTGTTTATCAGAACATCACATTGATCCATTCGGAAACCCATTTCGGTCAAGTAAATTCGTGAAAAGATCGGGAAACGAATCAAGTCATCAAATCATTTTTTCGCGGCCCTCAGGGTCTAGAATGTCTAGATATTTCCTTCAAGTGAAAAATTATTCCACGAGCCAAGCAGCCACAAGAGCTAAAGAAGGATCTCGTTTAAAGGCCGTCAACGGTATTTTAAGTGAGGACGAAAAGAAGATGTACTACCGACGGCAAAACGGTTCAACGCGGGAATATTTCTTCGAAGACGAGGACCTAGGGAATGATTTCCCTTCCGGTCCCTCCGCCGAAATTCTTCTCACGCCACACTTCCCGTCTCGCAGAAATTTCCTCCGCGGCACGATTTCGTCCTCATGTATTTTGCTGCGTCTCGACGAAAGAAAGGAAGAGCAACTGGAAAAAGAAAATACGGCCTGAGTCCTAGATCCCCTTGAAGTCCTCCGTGTCAGTGACACGGATTTTATGAACGCGTGCATGCAAGCATCTGGCTAGGTTGTAGGTGACGACGCGTTGGGTGTTCAAGGAAGTGGGTTAGGAAACGTACCTAGTCGAAAATACGGCGCGAAGTCCGAACCCGAGACCCGGCCAGAGTTCGTTCGATCTTTTGTCGACACGTGCGTTCGACCAGTGCTCAGTGTATTTAGAAACCGACCCAAATTTTTTCAGTTCACGTATTTCAAGATTTCATGGTCATGATCGCGGGAAGATCTATTTATTTTACGAACGTTCGCAATCAATCATTCCCGACGTGGAATACAATTTTAATCGACCATTCAAATACACAGTGCATAACCCCGAGCCTCTAAAAAGCACGTCAGAACATGATTAGTCAGAGTTTAGAAGGAAAACCGGCAGGAAAAAAGCATAGCGTCGGAAGTAAATGCAGAGTTTGTGTTTTTGCGAATGATGATGCGTGGATTATTTGGAATGTCGTTTTCCGTTTGATAATTTTACATTATTTTACCCTGATTTTGCAAAGGCCTTGGTTCGTATTTTTAATAATGCTCAATTTTTTCAATGGATTGCCTTTCTCCTTTCACCCAATCTTGAATTTAAATAATTACAGCACTAGTTTTAAATATAAGCGCTTCATATCAAAGTTTGCAAAAACCAAGAAAGGAATCAGTTCCAGAAAAAATGTGTGGTTTATGATACATTTTCATTATGCATGAGGTTGATGAACTCATAAAAAATGTTACATCCTATTAGATTCCATTATGAGCTTGGTCAAAAATACGTTGAATTCTGAAACAATCACAACAAATGATCGGAAAATCAACATTTCAAAATTCCACGGCATGCATCCGTTCAACTGCGGCAGAATATTTCCCGCATCTGATTTTTTGCAGGCGATGCATTTCTTTACAGTTTCTTTGAATGATCGACCATCTCTATTCTATGCAGCCCATGTTCAGAGAAAATTATGGGCACATTATGAATAAATAAAAATCGGTAGTAGCTGTGGAATAGTGTGACTGCGACATGAATCTTGACGTCCTTCGCTCTACTTTTAGTTAGAAAGGTACCAAGAATTACTTTCGGTTGTAAACAAGTCCACCGTATCGATTTTAATCTACAATGAACTAGTTGGAGTGCTGTTTCTAGGTCGAAAAAAAAGCGAGGTTCCGGTTGCGGATGTGCGGGGTTATTTTTGGCGAGGGCTCGCGAGGAAACAATTGGGTCTTTTTCGAAACTGAAAACGCAGTTTCAGCGGTTTAAAAATTGTATTCTGTGTTTTGCACAGACGGGATCCGGACGTTAGCATTAGCTCGGCGGAGTTGAGTGAAGTGTTGAAGGCGGTGCAGGAAATGGACAGAGGCACGTCTTGGGACTCCGGAAATCAGGCAACCGGCGCCCAATTCCACCAGTACCCGCAACCGCAGCAGCGGCAAGTTGTGTACCAACAAGCACAGACGATTCAGCAACAAACCCACTACCAGCACGAACAGCATTCGCAGCAAGCACATCCCCCGCAGTTGCCTCACCAACTTCACCAGCAGTTGCCTCATCAACCTCATCAGCAGACCCAATATCATCCGGTGCCCCAACAGGTCCAATACCCGCAACAGCAGCAGCAGCACCACGTCAAATTCCAACAGCAGCAACAACCGGTTTCTGCAATGCGTCAGCAGCAGCAAAGTTGGCAACCCACCAGCGCCGAAGCTCAAATTTTCCACTACCAAAACACTCAAGGTTAGAGGAAAATTGAATAATCGTTCCTGCAGTATTCTTCAAAGTAATCGCTCTCTGAGACTGTACACAATAATTCACGATAGCTTTCCACAACTTTTCAGTATTCAATTGATGGAGTAGAAGAAAAAATTAAATTGAGAAGTATTTTCCATCTTTATTATTTGCTTGCAGGTGAGCCAAAGGAAGTACAATGGCCTCCGACTTCTGAAGAATCTGCGCAGCACCATGAGAAGCAGGTAATTACATATTATTTTAGACTCTAAATTTATTTCGAGCGAAGATAAACCATATTCAGAAAAAAACGCACTTTTTCCGATGTCGACTCATCAGAAAAGAATTGACGAATCGATGGCCTCTTAGATTCCAATTCAAAATAGTGCGACCCTACTTCTTTTCTGAGTATATTCCTCAATTTGAACGTTCAAGGTAAAATCAACTGATAGAAAATATATCTTTCACCTAGAATAAGTTCAAACAATTGGTGCGAAGGTAAGGGACAAATTTGACACATTTTTCTCCGACTTATTTTTTAAAAAGGAAGAGGATACGATAACGTTCGACAAATTAATTTTCCACAAAAAAAAAAAAAAAACGGAATATGCCTTTATTCGAAAATTGACATCACAACACGTAAAGTGTTCGAGGATATTATTTGAAATGGCTCCACTTCTTAGTTCTTCCTGTGCAATATGGTTTTTGGAATACCGTAAAAAAAGTGGCAGTCCCTTCCATATCTGTCATTAACATTTTTCTAGTTGCATATTGGAAAATCAAGATGAGTCAGCGTTTATAATCTAAATCAATATTCATGTTATATGAGCAGAATTTCATTTGGAAAATAATCTGAAACTTGGCGGATCGTGGTTAGTCTGCAAATCAGAAAAATTCAGCCGAACTCAGATTAATGATGGGCTACGAAATGAAAGAATTGTTTGCAAATATTGTCAATTTTCCTCGAAAATTCTGGAAACATTTTAATCTTTCCAAAGCGGTACCGATTATGTCTAGGATTTATTTTTGAAACCAGTCCTTGAGAGGAATTTAAGCTACTTGTACGAGATTTACTCTTGCGGGCCCTAAAAATATATTCCGGGTGTATTTTCGGGTCGGCGTGTCAGCAGTCAAACGTGTAACCGGGGTCTAGCTTCCGCGACGCCTCACATTGTGTCGACCTGACTAATGAGTTGTTTGGTCATAGCGCAAAAATACCCACAACCTAACGGCGTCAGGTGGCACGTTTTCCTCTCGAGCGAACGCGAGTAGCGGGATTTTCTTTCACTTGGGTAATTTTGGTTACCAGCTGAAAATTACTCGATGTACTGAGAAAACACCTTTGCAAAAAAGAAAAAAAAACCGAGGAGAAGTGCTGGGCGCTTAAAAATAGTTCACCGTAGAGAAAATCCGTTGCTGGTTGACAGTCCTACAAAGATCTCGTCTACAACAACTTTCTTCTTATAACGAAAAATATTTTTAATCCCAAAAGGGATTGAAGGAGATGTTGCAGAGAAAATTAATGCAATAAAAAATTGAAGCGAGGAATGAAAATAAACTTAAATCAATTCATACAAAGGAATTACAGGAAATCGATTTACCCTTGAATATACGCTTAAAAACAATGGTAAGAAATGAAGAGTATTGTGTCTGAACCAGGTTTGGTCCAATTTTGATTTTTTTCATTTGTTAATTCTGTACTTACAGTGCAGTATTTAAAACAAAATAATGGGACTGATGCATTTTATCTTCTGTCATTATTTCTCACAGGGATTTGATCTAAAGATTATATTCTTGCCCGTATTACCTATTGAATTCAGATCTTTATCTGCCAAATTCGAGGGCCTATATACAATACAATATTTGCCTTCAACAACAGGTATTTTTTCGTTTAAAAATGTTAAAGCACCAAGATAGTTCAGAAATTTATTTTTAAATTTATTTTCTTCTCATAAATACGTGGGCATGATCGGATATACTGTATGAGCAAATTTCAACCACTTGAAAATTATAGCTAACTTTCATTTTGAGACAACATTAAAAAAGGGGAAATTGCTGAGTGTTCTTATAATTCAGTTGAATCTAAATTGCGGAAACTGTGAATGTTTTTCGCCAAAAATGGCTATCCCGTAAAAAAGGAAGAAAATTAGCATATTTTCAGTCCAACTCCAGGTTGGGACAATCTTCCGATTACCAGACCCGTTAGTATATGAAACCTATATATCGTAAGCATAAAAAACTGCTGTTAGTATCCGGTTGTAGTATTTTAAACTCTTGTTTCGAATGCTGCCCGAATTTTATTTCCACCTAACGTGGCCAGCAGCTAAGATAGAGAATTCGAGATATTCTTCGTGAAAGAAGTGTTGAATAGTTTTTTCATGACTCCAGGTGTAGAACAAAATAATTTTCCGCGTACCGTTAGTATTGAACATAAATTCGATGGAATCCTTGAATCCTGGCGGGCATCAGAAATTCTCGAGATGCGAATTTTCTCGAAAAGTTGGTGACTAACGATACGGAGACAGATTCCTGCGGTTGACGGTTTTAATTTACTCCTTACCCAGAGACAGGATAAGACAGAGCAGCCTTCCAACAGACGGGAGACGCAAAAGATTCACGTCGGCCTCGTGCCAAACCCAGTTTCGCAGTAAAAAGGTTGCAAAAGAATTTCCGTGCTAGTTGGAGACCAGAGCGTGGGTCTCGTGGCATTCTTCCGCTTCGGGGAATTCATCTCCCTGGTTTTCCAGTTCCCGTACTTCAAGCTGATTCTTCTGAACCCCCACCCATTTTTTTTCATGTACCGTTTTCTATTGATAAAATTATCCTGCATGATTGCACCCCTGATCCCATCTGAAGTGATCATGACAATGTCAAGGTGCTCATTTAGGAAGCTGAGATATGGGAAAGACGAGAGTGGATAAGAATAACGCAGAAAGAACCTAAGACATTCCTTCCTGATGACTCCGCAATGGCATTTTTAACGCAGCTTTCAGTGAGATAATTCTGAGTCACGTTTGGTGAGCTGGGGTTGGCATACTTCGCAAGTGAGAGTTCTGTTTCAGTACCGAATCGCTGTGAAACAAAAGACTTCCCTGGTTCATGGGTTTTCCTTAAACTTGGCACTTCCTGGACTCGAAAAGTGGTGTTTCACGTGTCCGTGATTTCCGCGGAAATGTCTAGCCAGTCGTGTCACATTTTGTGATGGGTTTTTCTGGCTTCTGGTATGCATCGAAATCCATCAGTGTATTATTCTTTGAAATCTAGTATCCGCAGTTGACGAAACGAGTAGGAAAATGTGCGAGTGTCGCGTTCTTCCCTTGCTTCATAAATCAAAACTAGACGTTTAAATCCTCGTTAAAGAGCGCGTGTGTACTCGTAGCCTGGGCCTGTGCTTTTCTACGGATTTTAGCCGAAGACACTTGACTTGATAGAGGATAAGCTGACGAGACACTATATTTTCCCGATGAAGGATGGAAACATCAAGGTTTTATGTGGTCGTTCATGATCTTGTCTTATATTTTGAGAATTTTGAAGAGCTTCAAGTACTTCTGAGGAAAATTATGCGAGTTTCTTGGGTATCCGAAAAAACCTTTCCTGGGATCTCGATGAGGGTTCTTATTCCCGAGGACTCGTTTTGTATGAAAGGCAAAAAAAAACGCCTAGCTCCTCAGAATTTTGATTAAAATTTACTTCTAACATCTAAATTTCCCGGAAAATGCTAGAGGGATTCATGCACTTGAATCAGGGGAAAGGAATTCCGAAAGAATGCAACCTTAATAATTAGGAAACATTAGAGTTTTAATCCGAAAAGCGTAGCTGTATCACTTTGTTTGATCAGCACAGACTTGGCGCATGAGGTTCGTTAATTTCTCGAATTTGGTTTCAACCTAACCAACTTTCTCACGGTAGAAATCCATGATTGCAAATGTTGTCCGCAGCAAAGCTTGAAATTGAAATTCCATGGAATTTTCGGGCTTTTCGTGGAGAAAAGAGTTCGGGAGTTCATCATCAATCCGCCACCGCGCAATGTGATGGGTTCTTTTCCATGTTTCCAAAAGTCCGGCGAAGATATGTGCTTCGAAGATTATGGAAATGCCCAAATCTTGTAATTACATCGTGAGCAGGTTACTTTGATGCGTTTGCATTTGTTTGAGATCATTTTCAAGCTTATTTTATTAGTCTTCTGAGTATTTAATACGAAAATATGTGGTATGAGGATGCATGAGGATTTTCAAGGTCATTAGTTAAAATTAGGCCAATAATCACAATTTTTTTGCCCATGATTTTCTGTATCTTGCCTTCAGCAACATTCCGGGTCAACTGTCATGATTGTGACTACAGCAATGATTTTACATGAAGTATTTTTTCTAGGTCTCATCCCGGGATTTTCCTTATTTTTAGTTGAGTATTAGACGAGTAGGAGAATATAGGTCCCTATAGGTCGCACACATGGAACACAGATGTTGGCGTCGAGAAGTCGAAAGATAAATGCCATTTATATAAAATCAGTAACATCGGGAATGCATTCTACGAAGAAATTTCTTGGTTCTCACGGACCTACTCATTCTTTCACTCGGAAGAATTGGTTTATTTTTGAAAAACAGTCAGGATTGAAAGGTTTCCAACGGAACCATTCTTTATTACTACTTGATCTCATACAATTGATTGGTCATCTATCTTTCAAATCCGACTAAGAATTAATATGAGCAACTATCCCGACTAAAGGTTGCATTCTTTAAGGCAGAAATGTGAATGCCCAAACAATTCGAGAAAGCTGCGCACGAGCATTAGCACAATTTTTAGAGGATCGTATTAGTAACTGCTTACAGGGAATCAAATACTGCATTTTTCACAGTGAAAGTACCAACCATTTAATTTCATTTTTCCTGATTTGCATTATCTGACCCTCCCACCTCAGATCCTGCTTAAATTGGTGACAGTGAAATTGGTCAAAATAATGAATCCAAAATTGGTACCACCCAAGATTATCCCTTGGCTGAATTTTGTTTCCCATTCAGTCATATAGAACCTGGAAGGTCAAGATAAGACTTTTCCTCTCTTGGATTCCTCGGAGATTTCCGGACTTCGGCCACTCATCTGAGCTGCCATTTTAGTGTAATTCAGTCAAACTGAAATGTGCTAGCATACCAAAAAAAGCCATGAAAACCTGTGCTTTTTCGCGGGATACGTTTTTTCCTGACAACTTAAATCAACAGAAGCAAATCAAGTTTGTTGATCTGACATTTTTATTCACAATCTAGATGCAAGGGTGCTAGTGCGCCAGTGACGCAGAAATGTTCCTATCTTGAATTATCTGGAGATTTTTGGACTTCGGCCACTCATCTGAGCTGCCATTTTAGTGTAATTCAGTCAAACTGAAATGTGCTAGCATACCAAAAAAGCCACGAAAACCAGTGCATTTTTGCGGGCTACGTTGTTCCTGTCAACTTGATAAACATAAGCAAATTAAGTTTTTTGATCTGAACTTTTTTTCACAATCTAGATGCAAGGTGCTAGCGCGCCAGTGACGATGCCCTTGAGGCACGAGATCCCACTTCAACAGGAGCCGGGGAAAGTGATACGAACCGTGCCGCGAGCCACGACGCCATTCCGCGTCGTCAAATGGCGCGGCGACGACAAATGGCCGCCAGAACAGGCGCGACAGAAGTCAGAACCGCCGCGAGATGTCGTTCGACCAGTGAAGCAACCAAAGGACTACATGCCGTTCTTTGAGGCCCACAAACTACCGACCGGGTTTCCGGGTTATCGGGCCCCACCAGGCACGCAGTTTATCGGCATCGACGGCGCTGAGCCTGGATACTACTACGAGCAGCAACAACAGCATCAGCTGCTGTAGCAAATAACACCGGGGATAATTCGGGTGTGACGCGAAAACTGCCCTGTTCTACTTCTACACGAAAGTGTCACGCGCAAAACATGCACTCTTTCGCCTCGGCACTACTAACGCTTGACCCTATACAGCGACACTAAATTATCCTCGTAATCGTAATTAGTTCATTAAATCGATCGAGCATAACGGGGGCTAATTCGAAGCTTCCTGATGCTCTCCTCTTGAAATACGCGAGGTTGAAACTTTTGCAATGCATTTTTGGGAAACGAAAAACATAATATTGCGTGTGTGCGGAGTCGCGAATTTTTTTTTTTTTTAAAGTTTGCGATGCGTTGTCTTAGTAGAATGCAAATTATCCATCACTGGATTGACTAATTACTGCAGCATACACTCCCCATTTGGGGATTTTGTATTTCAAGTTACAACCTTCAGTCGTTTTACAGGTGAAGGAAGATATGCAAGTTTTTTTATGATAGATCCGCAGGTTCGTTGTCTAAACGAATAAGAAGGAAAACGACTTCGGAAATATTCAAGCAGTGTGTTTGGAACTCGAAATATCTTCACCCACACAATTTCTGTTCTCTTTCAGAGGGAAGTACAAGACAAAAAAATTTGACGAAAAATTGAGGTGAATGGGTTTAGACGATTACGCGAAAGAGCTAGAGTTTCGATGTGGCCTCGTTCATATTTAACGAATGCAATCTCACGAATCAGTAGCAAATTTGGAATGGCGATATTTATATATTTTTGAGAATAATATCAAAAGAAGTTTCTTGCGTTTGCTGACGAATACGTAAAGCGCTCTCTTTTTTTTTCTGACGGATATTCGGAGTGGATGTGGCTGTGATTGGGCTAATGGAACTTGTGCCTTTATATGCGTGTTGTGGAAAAGCGCGGTAGTTCAATTTCAAATGTAATCTTCAAGTCCGATTTGCACAAAAAAATCGTTCTGTGTCAAAAAAAGTTCGAAAATTCGAGAAAATGTCGAGGCCCAATGGATCCAAGTAGAGAAAAACGCACTATTACATGTTGTTTCCATTGAACAAGATCGCAGAAGAATGTAAGTGGATCACGCGAAAAAGTTTCGCAAAATCATTCTTGAAGTTCAATAATCTATTTAAAATTAAAAGAAAAAATGAATGTTCGCAGATTTGGATGGAAGATGAAAACTTGAGACTGAGTTGAGTTCGTCATAGAGAATCAAATCATTCAGGAGTAATACTTCAGCTCTCTATTATGAGCCAAAATAGGAAATACAATGTTGTGTAATCTTACATCTTAGTAAAATAAATAGTAATACTGGAATTAAAAACTTGAAAATTGATGTTTTCCTGACCTCTGCTCATTTAATGGCGAAAAAAGAACTTTCTAGCCATGGAAGTGGTCAATCTCGAAAAGTCAATGGGCCTCGAAAATTGATATCGATTAAGAGCGACACCTAGTATTTTGAATCTAAAACTTGTTTGATTCATTTTCGGGTGCTCTGCCTACGGTGCCTGAGATCTGTTCCAGAAATTATGTTTCAAGGGATGCGTTCTGATGTGAGCTTTTGGGTTGTTTTCCCGTTGCAGTCAGTCTACCCTTTCGCCATACTGAGGATTCAGTTTTGAAATATGTTGTGTTCTCGATTCCACCATGTGCCGGTATGAGCTGTTGGTAATCTGCACATGAAGTGGACCACCAATCTATGAAAGTTCAGCATGTGGTATTATACTGACGCGGTGATTTTAATAAAGAACTTGTAACCAAAGCTGGTTCGAAACTCATTAAACTTCCCTCCACTGTAAGGGTATCATGCCGGTCACTCGTCATTCGAATGTCTCAATAATCCAAGTCATCATCTACCTACCACCGTGGTTCCCTGTCTTTTGTCTAGCGGAGCCCTTTCCAGAAACGCACTAAAACCATGTTTTTGGGGGTTCTTCTAGAAATACGGACTTATTCGTATACGAGAGCCCCGATTTTTTCTAGATCTACTACTCAAACATATGAAGACCCTTTTCCATACCGTGGCGTCTGTTGATTGTCTTGTTGTTTTTCATTCACCTGAAGTAGTCATTAAGCATCTGGAAACCCGGTCCTTTTCAAATCCGCAACTAAGTGGAACGATCATTCGTTCCTCTGAATAATCAAGATATTTTTTTATAAAGGTGTTCTTTTTCAACTTTTCGACTTTGTCTACAAGCGATTATAAAACAAAATCATAAATTAATTTCGGAAATGGTGCCTGAAAAAAGCGCTTTCAGCCACGTTACTGCTAAAACGCGCCTTATAATTGAAGTGAGTAAGCCACATGCAAAGTCACACAAATATTCAAGCACCTCCTGGTTCGCTCATTTGCGCGATGAAAAGAAAAGTCGAAGTTTCCACACTTCCGAAAATCTACATAAACGTGACATGTTCGTGGCATGTGCTCAATCAACAAGCTTCTCTGCCTGACGTGGGACGCTTGAGGACAGATATACAAAAGGATATGGAGGTGTAAAACTATTTAGGCGTGATTGGCCGACCATGCAATTTTGAAATACGGTAGGCTTAAACCCCTGTGCTTTTTCTTGGGTTGTCCTTTTTTGGGTCCTCCTGGTCAGGGGTGCTGTCATCTGAGAACTCGTCAGTCTGCCGCGACCCGCTGCCGTTTCGTGGCTCTTTTTCATAGGTTTCATGGGCCTCTGGTGCGGGTCGCATTCGCTTCAACTCTTCCATGTCATGCGGTTGGTAATTGTAGTGACGGTCTTCGAAAATGCGCTTGCTAGTCTCCCAGTTCATCATCCACAAAGCTCCGAACAGAATGGTGAACAAAACTGCGGAGAACAGTTGACGAACAAATCGGATTAATTCCAGGAATGTGAATTAAACACGTGCGAATTGCACGCTTCAAAATCGATTTGAAGTTCTTTTGGTTGCCATTATCAGATAAAATTGAATTATCTGTTGAACATTGTGGATTGAATCTTCAAACGGATTCATCACAATCATAAAAAAAATTTGCATCCATGAGCCTGTGTCACTCAAGAATACTCGTATCTTCTTTTTCTTATCGTTCGTAGCGAACCACATCGGGATTCAACATGTACGAGGGGTCTAACAAATGTTCTCGGAATAAAAATTGAAATGGCATGCAATTGAGCTAACAAAAATATCGTACAGAAAATACTCTCCTTTGCACAGAAAAAAAAATTCAGACCCGTTTGACATATTTTTTTAATACTTTTTTTTGCAAAAGTTACCCTAGAAGCCTTTTTTTTTTTGGCTCAGAAGATGTTATGTCCATCTCCCAGATTTCTTGGTGCACCCCTTCAGAAATAGCTTTGCATTCAGAAATATTGAAATTGACATGGCATAAATTCCAAGGTTTGCTGCCAAATTTATGAAATTTTTATCATGAATCAAATGAATTCATATTTCGACGGAAATCCAGCTCTTTCTTGAATTCACGTATACTCGTATAGTATTCCACATTACAAATATTTTGAGCCGAGCATCTAAAATGAAGATGTACTCATTGTTTCTTGCGAAATCCACTGCTGCCTGCTAGTAGCTTTTAAAAACTAAGCATAAATCTCAGAGTAAAGAACAAAATCCGAAGTATTACCTGAGGTAAGTGTACTGACTACTGAATAACCGTGTAAAGATTACCCGAACATGGTTCTGTGCAAATCCATGCAGATGCTTTTGATGTTGAACTGCGTTTTAAAGTCGTACTGCAATTAGTTGTTCGATTTTTTTAAAATTCTGTACTCAAGTTTGTCTTTTGATTTCTTTGTTATGATATGCGTTGCATAGGGCACCATTACATTTTTTATTTATATTTCTGAAGGGGTTCTGAAAATTGCCACTTCACTTCGAAGACAAGTTAGTCAAATGAATTAAACCGCAGAATTCATAGTTCCAGTCTAGAGGCTTCTTTAAAAATCAATATCTCTGGACGCCTGTGAGGCGAAAAATTTCGTACCTGTCTACCTCATCGAGACAGTAAAATTGTCCCAACACTGATTATTTGTTCTTCGGCAAATGCTTTCATGTAAAAATTCCAAATCATTCATTCAGTCTTCCTCAAGCAATGAATGAGAACTCATGGCAAATTCTTTTTCGCTTTCGAAATGACTATTTTTAAGAATATTTGAGCAAACCCTTGGAAACATTTTCGAGTCTCATACAGAATAGTGTGCACTTGCGGGAATAAATTCGTGAGTTTTATTTTCGAAAAAGAAACGTAGGAACTGAACCTCCAACGATGATCAGAATGGGCCCAGCGACTGTGAGACCATTGCTTTCTCCTACCATGTGTCTGGTATAGAAATTTTGCTTTCCGGAATAGTGTTCCACCGGCGAGTTCCCCGACTGCGCGAACCCAACGGATGTCATGATGACCCCGGCGATTGCAACCAAGGCCGACAAGGTCAGCAAAGCCACGATTGCCTTGCCGCTGATTTCGACGCCAATTCCCTGCGCATTTTTCGAAATTTAATGCAGTCGTATAATTCAGTTTTTTTATTTGTAAAATAATTAAAATCTCACTGGGATCGTTGTCCCTTCGGCAGGGATGCAACCGCTTCCGCGTCCCATTTCAGTTTTTGGGAAGCTTCAATAGTCGGAACCCAGAGCTACACGAACGTTTTTGCAGAACCAACCTGGAATCTGATCACCACATCGAAATTATTTCATGATCACAACTCTGACCAAATCTCATATCTCCATCATCACTGCAAATTATCCACTTATTCTTCGCCTTTAAATCACGTATTCACTCTCATGAACGGATAATTCTTGAAGAAGAAAAAAACATTCACATTCAATCACATGAAATTCAATGCATAAACAAGTTATGAAATGACATCATTTTATGGTTGAGTTTCAGCAATAATGCTTGAATGCAATCACGGAAACACCGATAACATGAAAAGAAGAGGCAGAAACTGTGTTCTGAACCCAGTCAGTTTTTTTTGGATATGACACAAGTCTGAGTTTCAGGGAACTGCGTGCTATGCTGCGAAATCTACATGGTGGCGTTATCTAATCTTCTCCGGGGTTTCGATCACCAGCACGGTATCTGACGCATCGTTGGGACATCACAAGCACACGCTCAAGCAGGCACATTTCATGAACTCTACCAATATAGTTCATGGTTAAATAACTGATGAAGAAAGGTTTCCCGAGAATGAGATGCATCATAATTTCTTTAATGAATAAAAAATAGCCCAATGAATACGATTTTATGGTGCTTACAAGCAAATTGATTATGAACACGCCCCCCCCCCAAGGAAAATTCAGGGCTATTCTCGAGATATTCAAGCATAGGTCACACTGTGCTCATCATTCGAATCGGCTTTTCTTGTGTTTCTTTTCAAGGCCAAATAAATAATAGGTCAAGCATGATTTCACCAGATAGCAATCACCTTTTCGTTCTTCTGAATTTTTTTTCGAGTTTCTTGCTATCATTTATCCCAAGTTCCATACCTTCAAATACTGTAGAACTGTACTATAATCATGTTCAAATTACACTTAATGTTTATTTGCACGAAAATCGGCAGATCGTGACTTGAATTCACTTTTTGTTTTCTAAAACCCCTGATGATTTCTTCTGCAATTAAGAAAAATAACGCTGTCGAAATAAATTTCAAGGTTGGAACTGTTGAACTGTTTATTTTTTAATGTTACTCAAACCTGGTTGATAGCATCGATTATCTGAAGGGGAAGAAATCGACCATTACCTTATTGTAATGTGTTCATGAATGATTTCCACGAGCCTCAGAATTACAGTAATAGATTGGTTACATATAAATCGATTCTTCTACTTCGATGCACATTTGAAAAAGGTGCGTGATACACTGCAGTCTCTGTCTCTGATGAACTTCCTACGGGGCAAAAAAAGTTTCAAGAAATTGGGCGCAGGAGGAGAATCGAAATATATTCAATATGGGCGAATCATCACCAGAATTGCCAATTGGAGCACAGGCGAAATCGTGTCTTGCAAAATATTAAAAAAATTCCAGAATTTGATGCAGAAAAAAGTTTGTTTGTGGTGACGAGGTGCAGTCCGAAGACTTTTTTCAGTTTCTGCTTTTACTGCATTTATTGACGAAAGAATCCCTCATTTATTGAATGGATGAACAAATTATTATTGGAGGTGTCAAATACGATTATGTTCGTATCCAAAAATCGATCACTCCTAAAGATTTGCATTTTTTTGAATTTAAAGAATTATGAAGAAGGTGTATACGAAAAAATGTCTCCACTTCATATACGGTTACAGAAATTATTTGTTGGAAGAATCGATAGCGAGAATTTCATTTAATCTCCGCCTTGTATCCGACAACATTTCGAAGAACCTAGTGACGTACTCATATTTTGTCAGCACAGTTCGATGAATACATTCAGCAACTCCTAATGACTTGATTTTACTTTTGCATATAATTGCAGATAGTCTTATGCCGACATTCCTGCTTCAGATTTCTTCGTGTTGCTCTGTACTGCGGAATCTCGTCGACCAGAAATTAAAGAATTCGAGCGTAGATAATAGAAGCTTTACTGAGATAACGAGTAGATGAACTCCCTGTTTCTGATGATATCAGTTTGCGTGTTCCATGTTTCTGGAATATCATGAGTTCTCGCAGTAATCGTATATAGTGTCAGATTTATGTCTCAATTTTTTCTCAAGGTGAACAAGGAACTGCAAGTACTGTACTGTACTTACTAAACTCCTCTGGGTATTATTTCAAAGCGAAGTGAAACTCAACATATCATGATTTCTTGGCGTCTGTTGCTCACGTGTGGATCTATTTTTGTCGCAGTCATCCGTCCATCGCATGCCATTGAAGGTAAAAAACAAAATTTCTTGATCAGAATAGTTCACGAAATTTAGCAATGTTCATAGAGGTCAAGGCATCTACTTGCAGTATCAATCTCGCCACGCCTTATTACTGGGAAGTTTTCCAATTGACACCGACAGGGAAAGTTGTCTTTTCCTTCAGTACTGCTGATGCGGAAGCTGTCGAAGCAACTGAAGTTATTCCGGGTGGCTTGTCTTTAGAAGACTTCACTGTGACATTCGATGTTTCGGAGCAAACAGGAAATGTGACGCTAAAAAACAGTTTAGTGGACACCGACGCTAGCTCAAACGTAGTAGAAATGTGCTTGAATTGATTGTGGGTTGATGTTTCATTTTCCATGTCTGTGTCAATCTTATTATAGGCATACGTCAATTTCAAAATGTTTTGCACAACGTCGGATGTGAGTAATTGAGATTTCGAGAGACGTCGCAGCACTTTGGATGACTGAAAAAAAAATTACTCGACAGGGATCACAAGGGGGAAACCTAACAGATTTAAGAATCCAGTTAATGGACTCGAATACAAACCCACCGGTGTTTTCTGCAAAGGATTACACATTCAACGTACCTGAAACCTTTCCGCTAAATGTGGATTTAAGTGCGTTTGGATCTGTTATCAGCACAACGGATGCCGACACCCCTGAAAACAGCAAAGCTGCTTTTCGGTTTTCCGGCGAAAACGCGGCTTTTACAGAAGAATTCTTCTACATCGAATCAACACCAGAAGGATCAGGCAATGAAGTTGTTCTGAAATTGAGGAAAGCTCTCAACTTCGATCAGATCAAACAATTTTCATGCCAGATTACAGCCGAAAATCCGAGTACACCGGTGGGTATATTGATCCCGTAAAACAATATGAGGGATTTCAATGCCTTTTTGATCTTGATGCAGGATGATCCTGACGGGATTCCTCAAACGGCTGTTACTGACCTCGTATTAAATGTGGCTGACATGTTTAACGAGCCCCTGTCGTTCAGCAGACTCATGTATTCCCTAATTGTCGATGATCCCAGTGTGAGTTCTAAATCACCATTGAATTGTTTCATTGCTGCTGATGGAAGCTTGTGTAGTTATCCACAGATGACCACCTCGTACCAACGGAAGAAGAGATGCAAATTCAAAATGTCGCCGCAGAACACGGGGCTGTGAAATATAGAGGAATCGCGAGTGAAGGTATGTTAAATATAGTGCGATTTATTTGTGCTTCCTTGACACAGCATCGCAAAACATAACAAAGTTTTTAACATAATGTGTGTAATACGATATTTAACAAAATACGACTGAGAGGTGCTAAGAGGAATTTTCGGTTATCAGATAGACATGGAAATTGCGTTTTCGTCATGGCGGATTAAAAAAAACGTTTGTTCGTATATTCAGTCATAGTTCTAAAATTTACGAAACCTATTTCCATCACAAATCACAGCATGCTTTGAACCAAACAGAGAAAACTGAAAACTCAAAGTGCAAAACTAAAAAAGTAGCTGGCAAATTTTTCCAATCACAGAATTTTTTTCAATGACGTCAAAAATTTTTAAAGTTAATTTCACTCGAGCGAGAACTGCATGAAGTGAATAGTGAAAAGGAGTTTGAAATTGAATCTGGACGTACATTAAATTATTTTAACATTTAATTCGTTCTTTAGTGTTTTAAAAAGCCACGAAAGATCCAGCATTTTTTTTCCAGATGTCTTGAACCAATTTTTCAAGATCGAAGAAAATGACGGAAAGGTGAAATTCACTGGAACGTCATTCGAAGATTTGGTTCAGGCGACATCTAAGCTAGAAAATCAGCTCGTGTTCCTCGTGGAGGTATTGGTTTTCAATGACAGGTAACGTGCGTCTTTAAAAACTAACCACGCATCATGTCAGGCTGTTCCAGAAGCCAATCCAATTCTCAAGGGAACTGCAGTTCTCGTCATCACAATAATTGCAGAGGCGATGAATTTCACTACTGTCACTATTCAATCCACCGCACAAACCATTGATGTAACCATGACTGCAACTTCGAGCTCGGTGATTATTTTTCGTGCAAAAATTTCGAACTTCTATAGGAACTAATTCTTAGATGCATTCATCACTGGAGCATTATTGTATGTGCAAATATTTGGTTATGAACGTCAAGAAATACGCGAAATTGCTGCTTCTCCCTAAATGAAGATATGACGAGTAACAATAACCTATGTTTTCATATCGTCCGATATATTTTTTAAATTGTACTCCGGCTGAGCAGCATTCAGAAAAAAATAAAACTTGTAAATAATCAACTCTGAATAAAAATTGGGCCGTTTTCGTCGCACCGAGTGATTCCACTGCGACGAAAACGACGTCCACAAAGCCTTTGGTAATTATTTGGTCAATGCTTGAAAATTTGGTTTCATACTTGGTCTAATACATAACCCGCATATACAGTAATATATTTGGTTAAAAACTTTAAGAAGCGCGATGTACTTTACTGTGCTTCGCTCATAGGACGTGCAAACAGAGAGAGCATTTATGCTCATATCTGTGGAAATACTGTTTAGATTTCAGGTATATGAGTGCGATTCAGAAAAACGCTCCCAAAAGGTGTATATGCAGTCTTATTCTGCAAAATAATTTGTTCGTTTTTCCTCACGCACGGTTATTCCACTATGCTGGTGACAAAGACTTATTCCTCTTAGTTGCATCTGTGCAAATGCAGCATTCCAAATTTCGTATAATACAGTAGTTAGTTCTGTACAATAGAGTATGTGGAATGCGTGTTTTGAAGGAAATTGCAGTGTTAGTATTTCTCAGTATAAACTTTTCTGAAGTTTGGAGGGCTGAAAATTAGAAGAGCATGATTCAGTCTTGCATACAATTAAATGCTGCCAGGAATAATTTCAGAAGAAAGAAACCATTGTGGATGCTTTTCAAATTTCAAAATTGGGTACTTATTTTATGATGGACGACGAAGTGCTTTGTGAGCAATAAGCTTCAGAATACTTTGAAACGTGCTCGTCTAAGCTATCATATCCTTACAAATCTTGCATAAAATTAAATAGCTGCGGGCTTTAATTTGATGGACAGGTCTGGATGTTTTCAAGATCAGCTGAACAACAACTAAATTCATCAGGCGTTGTTCTGTAAGGTCTGCTTCTGGTTATACAGTAGTATAATTTTCAGTGTTTCGAAATCAGAAACCATGAGTCAATGATCTATGATACTTTTATTGCCGAGGTTCATTACTTTTCATTTTCAAACAGAGTCAACTCACGGAGGGAACCATTCCAACTACTTTGCCCGAGGTAATTATCACTGGTCCTCAAATATTTTCCGCGGATTTCCCGTTCTTCGAAGGTTTGATCAACGAACATTTGTAAAAATATCTTGATCCAATTAGCATGAAATGCGTACCAAAATCGTAAAATTGTTTCCCTAAAATACGAAATTTACTTTTTTTTTTAATCCCATGGGATTTCTCAGTATAGAGCGAAGTCACGGAAGAAATCATCCCGTTCATTTAATGCAATGTAAAAAATAAATGAGAGGTGTGATATTCAGGTGGAGTTTCAAGAAATTTATACTTCCAGTGTTTTCAGGTTAATTGATAAAACAAGAGTCATGTAATCCACCGGAAATCCGCATTGATGATCTTGAGAAATTTTTCTTTAACCCTTGGCTGTCTTCTTATAAAAATACATTTTATTCATTTTCTTTGCACAGAGTCCACATACGGAGTCAACCATCACATCCACTTCACCTTCGGTAATCATTGCTAATTATTTGTTAGGAATATATGCAGCTTATTCAAAGAATAATGGAAATTTGAAGCGTTTGGATCAATTTACATTGCAACGTGATAAAATTCCTCGTTTCAACAGAACACTGCCTTGGAGTTCACGCAACAGTCGTATAAGTTCAACGTGTATCCAGTCCCAACGGGGCAACCTGTGTTCAAAGTGGAAGCGAAGACGAATTTGCCTTCACAGATAGTTTACTCCTTAGAAGAAGGTGAGAATGCAATAAAGATGCCAATTGCAGGGACAACTGAATGCCAACCAATTGAGCATTGGACACTTGAACATCAGAGATTAAAAAAAATTAATTCACAGAGAACTTATAGCGTATGAAATCTGTGTGCTAAAATGTTTCCAGAAGAACTTGGTGAGTGCATCTTCAATATTTCATTATTTTCTTCCCATTATTGTCTATTCGAGTAAAATGATCGTTCCAATAAATCTAAAATAACTAAAGGGAGAATTTAACTCTGACAATTTCCTCACCCATTTTTTTGCGCACACATTTCGGAAGTCAATAGCTTCCAATGCTCAGCTGTCCCAACATTCAAAGGTTCAATGCGGCCCTTCGGCCTCAATTGCTTCCGAAACCCCCGCAATGCCTGGAAATAAGTAAATTTTCGAAGGAATCAAGAAATAAATTTATGAATTCATTGTAAGAGGATGTTGTGTTTTAAAATGTCTCACAAGATGCCGGATACTTCTTAATCGACTCCAACACTGGTGTGACGATCGCAAAGAAAGACTTGGAACTCACGGAAAGATATTCATTGGTCGTGACAGCTAGACTCATTGGCTCATCCGCTCGAACGTCTGTGGAGGCGAGTTAAATTTAAATGATTGGGTTGGAGATTTTCTAGCTGAAGAAGGCTAGAGATTGTTTTTTTTTCTCATGATCTGTTTTCTGTCATAAGGTGGAGGTTGGTGTGAGGAAACTGGTCGCCTCAGATTCCCAAGACGGCGCCAGCACTGGAAGCACCAATGCAGCCATTGCTCTTGGTGCGATTCTCGGGGTCGTTTTGATAGCAGGAGGTGTTTTCTTCTACAGACAGCATAAGTGAGTGTCGCGAAATGGAGTCTGCAAAAAGCCCCAAGACTTCACAAGATTACAACGGCCGACACCTTCGCAAACTCTTAAATTTTTAATCGCCGCACCCGAGATTTTTCCCGGCGTTTTTCCCCGGATCTCCACTTCAATTTAAATTTGGTTTGCAATCGTGATAGGCGCCTCAAGGCGAAGTCAGCGTTCAGGGCATATCGCGACACATTGAAGATCAAAGCTGGCGCATCGGACACAGTTCTTGAGGAGAAAACTGCCGACAACACGAACGAAGGGTACTTTTTCTTCATACAAATTTCATGCGTGTACTTCCTTACCACGCAAACATGTCTGTGAATAAGAATCCAATTCAGATTCCGCGTCGCGTCCGTCTTATTCCAGATTCGACGGGGAACTGACTGATGTCGTCACCTCCGACCTTGTCCCCGCCGCCACTACTCAAGTCGACGGGTGAGTCGCCGACGTTTTACACCCGACACTAGCTTGGATAGATATTGCATCTCTAGCTCTGGATCCAGATCAGCCCACACTATGATCCTCGGAGATTCCGAGGCCATGAATTATGCATTTCAGACTGTGAACCTGATTAGTATGCGGTGGCGGCGCCGCCGCTAGCCAATTACTCATCAGGAAGCCCTGCCAGTATTTGGCGCACGTCTGGTGCAAGACTGTGGCAGTGAATCTGCGGAAGGATTGATACGTTGACTAAAATGACTCCCCCACAGAGCATGAGACATCAAGTTGATGAATTTAAACGAGAATCGATGAGATCGATGGTAGGGATTGAAGGCGATCTATACTGCCTGAGGCACCCATCTCACTACTACATTAATGTCTAATGCTAGTGCATATAATCATTTACCGGTTTCTCGGTCAAAATCGGCATGCAGGAGCAATCGCCATTTCATTCATGTGATCTTGTGAAAAGTTCTTGTCAAAATTGGTTTCCTGTGCAAATTATTTGGTATTTATTTAAGCTCATGCTGTCTGGTATAAAATCTGGACTTAGAAAAGGGGTTCTACCACTTTTATTGCACAACAGGGAGTCCTTGAATTTTTTTTTTATCTTGAAGTACTGGACAATCCCCAGTATCTTAAATTTCAATTGAGGCCACCGAATTTAATGCATAGATTACCATGTTCAGAAAGCCTTCACGCAAAATGAAACTCTGATTAATCTTGGTGTGTATCGAGATTTATTTCATTTTGCTAACAACGTTTACACATTTTTTCATCTTGAACATTATGTCTTTTAAACTTCAGATATATAGGATAAGAAACTCGTTCTCTCTAAGATTCCTGTAGATTTGTAGCGTACTTCAGGGGTATAAATCTATCAATTGAAAAATGAACAGCGAGTAGATAACCGCAACCGCGGAAAATGCGACAAACTTCACGGCTAAAAATAAGTTTATGCGCGATAAGAATCCGCATTTTTAGTTTTCCGTCCGCAAAAGTTCAACGACAGCTGGTGCAGCGCTTTTAAAAATGCGGGGAAATTCTATAAGTTAGTTTAGAACGACAGAAATTGATCCAAAAATATGTAACTTTGTTAAATATTTTATCGACCGGCGTATAGCTTATTTTTTCGGGGTTACTTCTGAAACGGACAACAATTTAACTTACATGAAAAGGAAAGGTTCGTTCTATCTGGATTACATTACAATTGACTGCGAAAGACGTCGAAATTTAAAATAAGCATATGTTATTAACCAATTCTCATTTTGAGAACTCACACTGCCATTAACCAATAAAAAAGAGGTGAACTCATTTTCAGACTCATATCCTTGACCTTAGAAGTGTGGTCATTGCGAAGTCTCTTAATCCGACGTCTTTTTTCTGATGCACACAGGGAAAAGCAGCTTGCCACTCCGTCCGATTCATTCTTTGATGAGAAGCAGGCGGTCCTGAATGATGTCGATAACGGAAGTGACGGGGATGACACTTCGCGTGACGTGCGGAAGGAGGAATCGGATGAGGTACGTCATATAGAGTCACAAGTCACGCCATTGAATCTCATGCGCTAAATTATCTCCTGGGTAAGGTTCATCCTCCATGAAAAGACTTTTTTTTTGCCAACGGATACTCGTATGTGTATCTCATATTCTGAAGTTTTTGTGTGTGTGCAGAATACTTGATTTTAGCCGCGTTTTTTCGAATGAAGATATAAAAAAATGACACGAGAGATAAATTTGACAGGTGCCTTGAAAAGCGCACGTTGAAATTACCCTGGAGTGATCACCCAACTCAAAACAAGCCCTACAATGCTGATGACGAATACAAGCAGTCCTGTTTGACCAGCTTAAGAATACTGTATACAATTTTGCAGAGAGCCGAGCAGTTTCGATGAAGAGGTTTGCATAACCAGGATCATACGAGTATACCACGTTCCGAATATGAGAAATTTCTTGGAATACAGTATTAAAATCTCGATTGCTGCAGGGCATCAATAGTCTTCAAATTTGCTTGACGACTAACTGTATTTCCTAATTTTTTTTGCGGCAAACAACGCAGGATACATAGTCTGGATTCGGATATTTTTCATTCATCGACTCGACTCTTGATTGAAATGTTTTATAATTCAAATATGAGCAGCGCCAGAAAGCGAAAACTTTGTGCTATAAAAATTCAGTACAGGATGGCCAGATAAGCTATGACGCATAATTTCCTGAAGCATATTTTTCACGTATGCTCGAAAGGGTTGTAAATAAAACTTTTATTCAATCATCAGTTCTATTTGTATAAAATCATGCGTGGTGAGAAAATTCCTTCTGGATGCTACCGTAAATCGCTTGCGGTTCCAAATAATGCTGAACTACTATGAATTTTTTTTTTTAATCGAATTTTACTTTTGTTGGAGAATGAGTCAAAATCAGTTTTCTGAAACTGCTCATATACATCATTTTAATTTCGAAAGGATATCAAATAAAAATGGTTGCAAAAAAAATAGGCAGAAAATATATTTTTAGAACACTTGTCTTATTGTCTATGTGTATATAGGAAGCGAATTTTTGTGAATGTTTCACACTATATTTTAATTTCGAAAGGATCGATATCAAATAAAAATGGTTGCAAAAAAATAGGCAGAAAATATTTTTTTGGAAAACTTGTCTTATTGTCTATGTGTATATAGGAAGCGAATTTTTGTGAATGTTTTTCTTGCACTTCGGAAAGCGGTTTTTAAGTTTGCTCATCTTACAATGATGGATTTTCGTGTCCTGTACATCTGTACAACTGTTTCTTTTTAAGGCAACGAACGAGTTTTACTCCTTGCTGACCTGACTTACTTTTCAATTGCAGGAAGTCGAAGGACCAGAGAGCAAGAGAGTACGTCGCGTATCATTTGCTCATCTTGACCCAGTGATCATCGACGACGATGACGACGACGACGACACTGAGGCCACAGCAGATGACGTAGACGATACTACAAACCTCTGAAGCTTTGGGGCTTTTTTTTTATTTATTTATTCCGAGCCCGGTTTTTCATCGCCTGTTTCCCAGATATCACCAAAAACGTTGACAGAAAATGAAAGAGAGAAGCAACGTCGGGAATGCATCGGCCATAAATGTCTTGGGATCCGCGTGAGAACGTCGAAGATTCCGTCGAATGTTGTCCTTTTGTCGTTCGAGGTTTCAGCTTTTTGTGGCATTTTTCTGTTATCGGTTTTTCCTCAAAGAAAAAAATCAAATCGCTGCAAGGGAACGTGCTTACAATGCACGTCTTTACGACTCGTATGTGTGATATCTATGAATTCTATGCCATTGAGCCGGTGGCGATCTTACAGACCGCATATCATGGGATGGAATAGCAATGTCCCAGACTTCTATAGTCTGTGTTTTGTCAAATTTCGATTTCAATGCTTTTCCGATAAGGACCACAGAAAAAGTTTCAAGTATAAATAACAGAAATCCAGTAAAATAATTATTCATAAGAGGAAATATTAACTTTTCATCTTATTAAAGTGCACTGATAACACTGCGGGTATTTATTTTACCTATTTTTAAAAGGACGATAATTTTCGGGGGAAATTATTACCTTTCTCAGTTTTCGGGGATAAGATTAGAAATACGTACGTCTACTGAATGAAATTCACTTTTTCATGAAATCCGGAGAGTTTTTTGTCAGCAACGGAAACTTCTATTGCTTGTAAAAGGATCGTACAAGTAGCATTCCTCGGAAAATCTCACTGATTCGCACATTTCTTTGCATGAATTCCCTTTAATGTCTCCGGAACGGTTCTTTATTTCGAGATATCTCTTATTCATCATCACACAAATTTGAATCGGAAGAAGTCTAGATTGAATTCCTCTCTTTAAAAATTAATTGCAAACAGATTTCTTCGCTTTAAATTTTTTTTGGGGAAAACTGCACCTATAGCTGTCGAGCAAGTCACAGGTCACAGCTAGCCTTTCATCATGGAAATAAGCTGGAATAAAAGTTGAATGACGGGAAGAAAAGCATAATCTGCATAAGTCAACACTTTGGCGAGGATAATGAAAAAGGAGCGGATGTGTTTCATAAGGTCCGTTTCCCTACTCCGAGCAATGTAAATTTTCATTCGACTTCGAGGGTAGAAAATATAGGGCTCTAAAAAAGAAAAGAAAACGGCAGTTCCCAGACGTCAGTGCAAACATCCGATCTTCTGCATGGCGCAAACGAGAACATGTTACCGACATTTGTGAAAGACTCAGTACGCCAAAGAAGTCACTCAAGGACTACAGCATACTTCTTTTATGCCAAAAAATCTCCGTGTAACGAAGAGAGGTAAGAAATAAAGGAACAATTCCCACAAAAAATGCGAGCCACGGTTCACCCAAAATCATGTGCTAAATAAGCATTAAATTACAGTACTTCTTCCGGGCAAAAAGTTGCCAGCGGACTTGAAATTCTGCACCGCAAAAAGGCTTCTTGGTGAACAATAAAATCTGATACTAAGTGGCTCTTGTGATTGGAGCGTGACTCATCAGATAGTTCAACGTTGAAGGAGTGTGAGAAAATAATTTTTTTAAAATTCGGATTGCCCCCAGAATTCGCTATAATGATAATTTTGATTATATGAGTTGGTTTTACTGGTTAACTCTTAACACACATGCTTTGCCAAGCGCACGCATTGTCTCCGTCAACGAGTAAATTAATTTACTTTTAACAGTACGTGCCATTAATTGAACAAATTATGTAAGCATATATGTCTAACCCGCAACATAGAATGTACTTTGCCGAAATAACCAGCGGGGAAAATAAATATATGGTGACACTGAAGCATGCAAACTCAATACCAACTTTTAACCGAAT
This sequence comes from Notodromas monacha, assembly GCA_905338405.1. Taxonomy (NCBI): domain Eukaryota; kingdom Metazoa; phylum Arthropoda; class Ostracoda; order Podocopida; family Cyprididae; genus Notodromas; species Notodromas monacha. The sequence continues at coordinate 129,406 of CAJPEX010000157.1, read as the reverse complement.
TTAACTTCACATTTATATTTTTCTTGCCAAGAAATTCCTCGTCTTATTGCGATTCAAATTCAAGAAAATATTAAAATTTATCGTTTTGGAATTATCATTGCTGATATCGCTGATATTACTCTGCTGTGGTGCTGTCATCTTCAACTTTCTAAATTATTTTAGTATCCCGTGACTCGCACAGATTCATCGCGATTTCCTGCATTTGATTATTCTGGATTGACTGATAAAACGCTGTATACTGTATGTTTTATTTATTTCATGCGTAAAAGTGCATGAATTAGAAGTTTAAATCAATATGACACGAGATGGGAATAAAACGTTGCGTCAAGAAAGTGGCTTACGCTTCGAAGGTGCTGACTTTGGGTCAAATAATGTGAGTCCAGGGGATAACTGACAAAAAGTCATGAAAATTCGAAAGTCAGTTTATACAAATTTCGAAAATTTTCTCTAACTTTCTTAAAAGCGCGGAGAATCAAATGCGCGGTGAATTGAGTAACTCATAAAAATGTTCTGCTGTAGTCGTGGTTGACGATGAACTCCGTTATTCACACTCATCTGGGATTCGGGGGAGTAACTTTCATCTTAATCGAATTCACTCGCAGGAAAAAACGAAGAAAGCTGGAATCAGATGAATGTTTTTTTTTTCTCTCTGCAAAATGGATTTCTATGGGGTCCATGAGTGACCGTTGTACGTGATCCGGATGAAAGGAATCGACTGGAACCGGCTGTTGGGCACACCTGGTTCCCCAAGGCATGACGCAGTGGTAGGTCAGAGTAGCTACGAATGGCTCTATATGTCGTCAAATTTCGAATCACGGAGTTATTGGAATGCCGTATCCGTGTTATCCGAGTGCGACGTCAGGGGAACGTGATTCGGGGCCGGAATGAATTCATTCCCGAAAAACTTCTTAGCGGCGGGGGTCGGGATCAAGAGGGGGGAAAAGACTAGGACCAGTAAAGCAAGAAAAAAACGAGACGGGGTTCCTTCATGAGGTTCCCTGATCCTCACCCCGTGACGTTTTCCAAATGGCTTTCCCGGTTTCCTTTTCGTACCCCACTTTTTAATAACGCCCGGGAAGGCCGCACGTTTCAATGCACATTTTACCGATGTTCTGCTTCGCACCAAAACTCCTTCCTCAGATCCTCACTTACTCTCTCCCACATACGATGAAGCGAGCCAACCCCCCCCCCCTCCATGCATTTCAACTAAAACAGTTCTGACAAAAAGTTTCTTTATTAGTCTTTCGTATGTCTTCCGTAAAGGAAGTTGATACTGTTCGTACATCGCAGTTCATCTCAAAGAAGTCACGCATCCCTAAAAACTAATCCCCGCGAACAATTCCATTTTCTCCCAGAAGTGTGAAGTATTCTTAAAGTTCGTGAATTTTATTTTAATAGCTTCAATAATAGCGGAAGTGCTGAAAAGTTTCTGTTCGTGCATTTGTTCCGCCAGAGTTTTACATGGTAATGGCATTTGGTAAAGCACACGATCGTAGCATTTCCGTGGAAATACGTGTTTTCTAACATGGACGAGCCATTGTGGGTTACACTTTGAAGAAATGAGGTTAGGTCATTTCAAGTTTTCTCAGCAGGAAATTGAAAATGTTGGGCAATTTCAGGAATGTAATGAAACCCGACAGAAACCAAGCTCTGAAGATCTCCACGACTTTTCGTATGCTTAAAATTGTAGGAGAAAATTATGCTCTATTTTATAAGAAGTTCTTCGGGAAAGTAATCCTGAAGAAATGGGAATGTACATTTTCTGAACGCTCCAAATGTCGTAAAAAATTAAGATAGGCGAAGACTATTGCTTCATATGCATGGAAAAAGGTCTCTTTAAAAGAAAATGGTTTGACAAGGCTATTTTGATTTATGTACTGAATTTTAAAATACAAAAATAAGAGACAAGATGCAGGGGTTCAATCTATAAGTTTCACTAAAATCCCTGATGGATTTTTGTGGAGAAATTCCGAAGAGCCTCAACATGCACTTTTGAAAAAGATTTGATACACCGGGGATCAGTTGGACGGTGGAGTTGAATGCAGAGAAAAGTCCATTAAATTGTTTGATGACGGAATTCTTTCTTCTGGAAAGATCCCAGTTAATCGGAAATGACAGAGATTTTATGCCAGAATTAACTGACGTAATATCTGCAACGCTGTTCTTCAATTTCAATGTGCGCCATTCCTTTGGGAATTCCCCGTGATTTTTTTTTTCTTTTGGAAGCTTTAGTTTCATTTATTTTTCACGCGTTGCAGCTTTCTTCAGAGGCACAGTTGACTGAAATCATGAATCATTTGCATTCCACAGGTTGTTGTCAACTTTCACAAAAGAGTATCTCTGCATCTACTTGTGTACCCCATGCCAATGTGTAAGAAGGCATCTGGATTTTTCAGCCTGAATTTTGGATTGAAGTGTAATAGGTAAGATGGGCACTACATTTTTAGAGACCTAAAATTGAAAGATTTTGTAAGTCATTATATCGAAATTTTAAAAAATATTAACAATTAACAACCCTGCTCATGATATGCTAGAACTTTTTATACAGCATTTAAAATGTTATACGCATCCACGATGCGCATCCTCTTGTTTTCTATTATTTTCGAAAAAGTGCGCATTGTACTCCAGTGAATATGATACATAGGGTCGGATCCTTTTCCTTCAATGTTTTCGTGACGAGGATGCCCAAAATACGGGGATCCACAGAGCTTGAGGGAAGATCACTGACATATCCTTTGGTTTTCCCGGGAAAACAGACAAGAGCAAGAGACATGGACTCCAGGAGACCTCAATGGGCTCACCATGGGAGCCTCGCACGTCGCTATATATACAGGGCCCGTTAAGCAGCGTTGCATTCGGGTGCTATCGCATCGAGACTCGGGACAGACGGCTGTTTCCGCATCCCGGTTCCTGACTCGCAATGCTTATAGAAATTGAATTTTCCTCATGAAGCTGCGACATTCGGGACATCTGATGCGGAAGTGCCACCCGTGCCATACAGCAATGGGCTTCTTGCTCCGAGTTCCCGACTACTGTAGTGTGTTTTCCTCGAACCGAGCATTCACTCTCACTAGTTTGTGAGGAAGTCGCAGTTTTCAGGTTTGCAGAAAACGGCCTTCGTCTCCCTGGTAATGCGTATAGGTCGCTAAAACGGGTTTGAAGACAAATTCTGCCCTTCAGTTACTGAAAATGTCACTGGGGACTGGGGAGGGAAATTCGCGAGTAGAAAAAGAACACGACTTTCTTCAGATTTAGCGCCACTCTTTCAAGGGCTTGTGGCGAAGCTGTGAATGGTGAAGGAGTGGGTTTTATAAAGCATTCGCCAATAAAAGTTTTCCGAAAAGAGCGGCTTCTTATTTCTTCAAATTACTATATGAAAGCTGGGAGAAAACCTTTTCATTCCAGAGACCTCAAAATCCCTGAGAAAATTGAGTCGAAAACTTGTGACTTGCAACTTTTGCGTGATTCTATGCCAAAAGGTCTTTTGTTTCTATCATTGCCGTATATATCAATATCGCTGTCAGTCGCCCTTTCCAAACAATTATCCGGAGACCTCGTGCGAGATCAATCAGTCCAACAGGTGAGGGAATTGTGGAGGGCTTCATCCGGAAATGAAACGCTTCCGTAGGAGTAAATGAACGCTTTCTTGGCCATATTCTGCCTTTCTTCCATTTGTCCCAAATGAGGCACGTGGTCTTTACCAAACTCTTCCAAGAATAATGATTTTCTCTCATAAGCTGTCTTGAGAAAATGGAAGAAAAGGACGTGGTATGAATGTTGTATTTGAACAATTGTAGGCCACATAACAACTATGGGCCGCACTTCGGATTTGGCCAGTGCCCTGAGGAAACAATACTGCATTGACCACGAAAACTAAAAATTTTCAATCTAAAATGCTGGGAATGATAAAAAACCGTGCTTTTGCACGTGATACATATATTCATTGTAATTGGTTTGGCAATTCTCAATCACCTTCTGACTCATCTATTACATTCAAAATACAGAAGACGAAAGTGGAAAAATCGAAAGTTCTTGCGATTTCCTTGCAACAAATCGTACCATAACCGTAGTCGGCAGTAACGAGACTGCATTATTGACCTATTTTGAAGTTTCGGCTGCACACAAGAAAATTTTAGAGCTTTAATCATAAAAACGCGTAGCCAGTAATCGCGTAAATATTTTAACCAGAATTTCCCCTTCTGAATTCTTACACTAATATGAAATATAAATTGGTTTTCTCGTGCTATAGCATGCAGTATCCTAAGCAACCAAATCAGTTTGAATCGACTAAAACGTGTCTAGATGATCCAAGAAATTCGCGAGCTGGCTCTCTTCGGTTTTCTATGGGAATATTAATTTATTTTCTTCGAGTTTTTCTCAATGAAATCGCCCTCCTTCAATGTAAAAAATCCGAATTATTTGCGGAACTTCGATTCAGTACAGCTTGATGCGGCCTAATGGCTTCCATGCGTCGAAAGAACCGTCGTGTCTGAGTTTTCAAATAATATCAATATTAGACGGTTCTTCGCCATGCAGTTGAACATAACGACCCCCATTTGTGATCAGCAGTTTATTGAGGATGGGGCGATGGGTCTTTCATTGCAAGATGCTCAATATTGACCAAGTACGCGCAATCGTCGGCTACTTCTTTTTATGGGTCTCATTCTTTTCCGAATAACACTCTTCTACATTCCTTTTTTCCCGTCTTTCAAGACATCCGTTGGTCTTCGCGACGGTTCATCACGATCATGTTCACTCACGACTCGAGTACGTGTGAGGCTCCCAAAAGGGTACTCGTGAGGGATATTTTTTTCTTTATGTGCCCTTCTGCAAATACACGATCTCCGCAGCGACGTTGATCGAAATCGCGGTCGCAGTCTTGATCTTTTTTTGAGTGATGATTATGGATTATAATCCTGAGTAAATCTCGAACAACGTCGCAGGTATTTGTTAGTATTATCTCACGTTGTTCCATCTGAGTACTTCGTGGATTCAGATGATGCTCAGAGAACTTGCAGCATGAATTCTGACGAGGATCAATTACTTGGAAAAATCAATGTGCATCAGGTCAGGGTATTTGCGAGTAACCGAAAAGTTGTCTTTAAATGTAGACCGCTGCATTACTCAATTTTTGTTGTTGCTTCCAATTGAGATTTTAGAATGATGTTCGAGCTTTTTTTTACAATTTAATATTACTCACGTTCGTCATAGGGAATAATGTAGACTTATAGAGCGTTAACAATAACTTGATTTAATTTGAATTACTGCACGAATACGTTTTTCGGCGACAATGAATTGCCAAAATCCATATCTTCTAGCATTCAACGCAACATCCTTACAATTTTTGCAAATACTACGAATGAAAACATTGCCGAGTTTCGACTGAATTATTTTTTTCTGAAACGTCGGTTGAGTTGAGTGACACCTGTCGCAAGAAGGATTTGTTCGAATTTTGAGTTTTCAGCGAATGCTGCCCTGTGCCATTTTGCATGCACAGTAATGGGTGGACCAAAAAAAGCAATAAACGATCTTCAGTATCTCATTCAGATTATTGAGAAAATTCTATAAATAATGTCTGCATGTCAGATGATGTGAACGTTTATATTTTCGATTGCATAAATTTGACCAAGCTGTTTGAGTCGGAGATACAATGAAACATTATGTACTTGCTTTCGGACGGGGGTTTCAGAGATTGTCCCGGTTAGGCCCGAGGGTTTAATTAGCTTTCAGGTCGTCTTTCAAACATTTCGTGATATTTAAAGTTGGTGGTCAATTTTTTTAGACCTTCTCTGAAGGAGAGTGCTGTGACACTAATGCATGTACGTACTGTAGTCAGGAAAGGAATAAATCAATTTCATGTACAGGTACATGATTATATAAATTACTGTCGGAAAAAGTGTGATTGAACAATAGCCATAAAAAACACATTCTTCAGGCAGAGGCCCAAGTGTCACTTTTCATCAATGAACAATAACCCGTTCTCTTCATATACAGTATTCGAATGGCGTTTTCTCCATTCGAAGGTTTGCCTGAAGTACGGTAAATTAAGCAAGCATTCATTTCCTAAACATTTTTTTGTGCTCACTACATGTAATAGAACGCGACAGGCATTAATTTTTCGACAGGAGCGTCGTTTCTCCTGGGAAGACTTTCTCCAATATGTTTTGCTTTTGATTGAAAAAAACTTTGAATTGAACTAAGTATCCGAAAAAAAACTTCGCGTGAAAAAGGTTCAGGCAACAATCAAGATTTTCTCCGATTTTCGGTTTGTCAAAAGTCGGGGGTTGCACACGCGGGTACCCCTCAAATACCCCGCTGATGCACTCTTGGCACCGCACTTCCACCCGGAAACTTCGCTGGGCTCCAGCGTCATCAGCTCCCAAAAGCAGTGGATGTGGCCGAGAAAAAATGTCTCCAAAAAAATTAGGCACCGGTTTATATGCTATAATCGCTGTTTTACTGCAGGTGTTGTACCTTGTAATTGTTCAGGTTTACAGTGCTTCAGCGTGCCAAGTAGGCAGTGGCAACTTCAGCCAGTGGAGCGCTGTTCATTCTTCTTTTTTACGCGGTGTTTGTTGTAAACCTTGTCTAGACCTGTTTAAAAAACGCTCGAGTGAAGACTTGATGTGAAGTCGACCCCCTTAGAATAAAACAAGTTTCAACATAAAAAAGAAGCATGTTCAGTGGGCTTGAAGACCTGTCCAAGTTCGTTTTGACTTGCTGATGGCTCACTCAGCTAGACTATACCTGGCATTGAATAGCTTGTTTCCTCTTGCTGAAGACCGTTGAAGCGGAAGCGCGTTGATATAAAACTTTCAATGACGACTGCCAGAAGTTCTGGAAATACGTTCGGGAAATAATAGGATAATTTCTCACGGGAAAAGGGTTTAGGTAACTTCGGCTGCCTAAACCAGCAATTCTAGGGAACACTGTATCTTAGTCTCAGGTGAATTGGTGATCAAATGTGGAATCTTTGTCTAGGTGAAGTGACATTTGTTTGAGCATGTGAACATTCCTTGCAGTTATTCTTTTTTTGTGCTGCTATTTTTTGATGTGATGTAATTGCTTCCTTGCGTTACGAATTACGATGCTTGGAAAAAATAATAATTCAAAAATTCCCATTCACAGTTTAAAAAAATTAATTGAAATTCCAATTTCAACCATTCTTCAATATGATCTGCTGATGCTATAAGACAATTATTGAGACTAATTCACTATAAGGTCAACGGAAAATTATGATGTATGGTATTTATGAAAAGTTGAATGCGATTAAAAACATTTGAAAATGTGGCACTTGATTAATTTTTGCGTTTGATTTTCTGAAGTATGTCAGCCGTCCATTCTCTGGATTTTTGATTCGTAATGTACTGCAGAAGAGAGCCACGATGGGTTCAAGAATCTAATTTCGTAAATGTTTTAAAAGGTCATGTAACACTTTGATATGTAAGGTGGTCGAAGCTTGTGCACACATTTGAGTTGACTAATCTTACCTCATCAACTGGATAAAAGTTGTGTAATGTGATGCAAATGGTATAACATTCAAGTAAATGGTTTCCTGCAATGGGTTAACGTCGCGAAATTGAGTGCATAATTTTAAATGGTATTTGGCAACTTCTTCTCTGAGTGGGTTTCCAAGAGACATTGTAGGGTGCTGGTTTTCAAGGGACAAAAGTCGGGGGTTGCACGGGCGGGCACCCCTCAAATACCCCTCTGATGCGCTCTTGGCACCGCACTTCCACCCGGGAACTTCGCTGGGCTCCAGCGTCGACATCAGCTCCCAAAAGCAGTGAATATGTGACAAAGCAAAAAAAAAAAAAAATCCTGATGAAAAAAAATAAGGCACTCTATGGTAATCACTGTTTCTCTGCAGGTGCTGAACATTGCGATACGTCGTTTTCACAGTGTTTCTGCGTGCGAAGTGGACTGCATGCAGCGAAAAGTTTAGACTCTGGAGCGCTTTTCGTCCTTGTTTTTTTTTCGAAATATCGTCTGAAAGTGTGAAAATTTTTCGTCGAAATTCTGCTCGGGATTAGCTGCTCCTGCACTTCTTCTCAGCATTTTTGGTGAGTGGAATCATATGTTATTTTTTTTCGCATATTGGGGTTAGCGGGAACTGTTTTGAATACGTCATCTTCCAATGTTTATTCATCGATCGCTTCGGATTTGCACCAATTTTTTAACGAATTTTCTCGGCTTTCAATCCTTCTGTGCGAGTTTCCCACGGACATTTTGAAAAATGGATTCGAGTGGATTCTGTTCCGAAAACGAACAGAAACACTGCATATGCAGAATCGAGGGTCTTATATTTTATTTCTGAAAAATATTTCCTTTTACCGTCAGAATTCGTGGACAAAAAAAATATTTGAGGTCAACCTGCTTCTTCCTTCGGTGAACCAGTTTTTCTTCTTCCAGTAGTGACGCAAATCTTCAGTAATTCTTTAAGGAGGTCTCCTGAACAATAGAACTGGATTTGTGTCAGGTATTGTTTTTATTTATGCTATCTCGTTTTATCTGTGCGAAAGTTCCAGGGGAAAATGAAAAGTCCAGGCTACACATTTTCAACAGGATGAGCTCCATGATTTGTTGGCTCAAGTTAATTTGTTTGCCAGATGAATATCACAGACTTCCCGAGATTTCTGAATGGAATGGACCCTAGTCTTTAATTGTCCTCGCATTGTATTTTAATGAGGAGAGGTTAACGCGGGTTCACAGTCAAGGACAGGCAAAGATGTGAAGGCCGAGGAGCCCGTGTCCGTAATTCGGCGAGTTATGGAGTACTTTCGGGCACGGGGCTCTATCTGCGACGGGATCTGCGATAAGGGCCATCGACGGAAATAACAGGGTTTCCGCATTTCCGCACCTTGGCCAACTATCGGCGTGGAGGGTCAGACGAGAAAAAGAACAGCTGCTGATGCGTTGCACCGACCAATAACTCTACTTTTTTTAACAAGTTTCCCAGCAAGTCTTCCTCGTTCAAGAAACTGCATTTATTGTCATCTAAAAGTCTATAGCTTTTTTTTTTTTATACTGTGCTGTAATTTTTCGGCGTTCCACGCCTTTGACTTCTTGACGAAATCCCTGGCAACAGCCTTCCGCGATCGATTTAACACCCCTTTAGCGATTTTCCAACTCATTTCATTCAGTTCCTGGGATTCGCTGAGAGAATGACGTTACTGTGCTTTCGAAATTTCTGCATCATTGACTTGATCAAGTTGCAAGTATTTTTTGTGCATAATCTAGTACACCTTTGGTCCGTCTTTCAGAAATTTCGTTGATAGATCGATCGACCTGCGAAATGACTCAAGATCAATCCTCCCCAAGGTTCCGGTATATCCAACGTTCGGGAAATTGCATGCAATTCCTTCTGCGCCGCTGAAGATAAAACTTCATGATTTGAGCGCCTGAGATGAAGTTAAATTGATGGCTTGATAGTAGAGTACTGTAAGAAATCGCATCATTCATATCCAACTTATGAGTCCCACAACAGTAAAACATGAGCTGTCGCCTACGAACCGCGCATTTTTACTGTCGCAAAGATTTGCAATTTTCAGTGTATACCAGTGCTGACACTTGACGAAGTTAACTTTTGGCATGCGTTTGTGTGTTGCTCCATCAAAACCTGATCCACTTGGTATACAAAAATTTACATAAAATTGTAGTTGATCGATCGCAAGATCAAAATTCATTTTGCATTTGTATTTATTTTATTTCATTATTGTATGCTACTCAAGAGTTGGCTGAGTAAAATACAAGAAGTAGGCGGCAGGAGATCCAGCCGAGCACGCGTTTATCGATTCAAGCTTATACTCGGTGATGAAATTTGAAAGTTGAGAGACGCTAATTTTTCTGAGATGCTCCGCAGGAATATTAAAATAAGTTGAGAATAGATCCAAGCATGAGGTGTATGTGGTGAAAAAGTTACATCCTGTGCTGCCAACTTGAAATTGATTTTGATTTTGCTTACATTTTTCAATCGTAAATCCTTTAAAACTTCTGCGAATCATGGTGAATTTTTAAAGAATGCTTCTGTACCTATAACTTGGGCTTCCTTCTATTGCCCCGAAACGGGCAACTTTTCACTTGCAAATGCCCTTTTGAATGGTAGTCATTTAGCACTAGCAGAATACAATTTGATGAAATATCAGCACGATGATTGAAATGTGATTTTTATCATCGAAAAAAATACCCGGAGATTCCAATTTTTAAATTTCATCAGGAGACTGCAAGCTTATGAGACATGCGAGTTATCGGATATAAACCGTATGTCATGAAGGTGATGGGTGAATTTTCAATGATTTTCATTTCCATTTCATACGAAATTCAAAAAATTTTGACAGAGGAATCGGAAAGTGATCAATCATTTCTGAACAGTAATACATGAAGCAAAAAAGAAGCAAAGGACCGACCAAGTTCAGGAACCAACCCTCGCAAGAAAAAATGTGTGCTATCATCCGAAGACCGATGAGACCGAAATTTATTTATAACATAGCTTTCGATGAAAATCAAAATGAATGGTTTGTGACCTAAATCTCCTGACAAACTACTCTTCATTGCCACATAATTCCAAGAAGCCCACATCTACTGCTTGTGTTGGATGTTGATAGATGAAGGTTGTCACGACTCTCCCGGTGAATCAAGAAGGCGAGCAGAGATTTGAGAAGTAATACTCTTGCAAGATAATCTTTCTTTGGGTAATTAGCAGAGACTTGTTGTTGTAATCGAACGTTCGTCGAACCTCGGAACTTTCGCACAGATGCGCTGTCTGCTGCTAAGAGAAGAGACGGGTTCCAGGAAGTGTTCGGGTAGGAATTAATGCACCCTCTCAATAGGATTCTTTTTCCTCTCGTGTTTCTTCTGGCCACCAACAAGAAGGAAATCCCCAGAAAAGCAAGCTTAGCATTCCGCACATATGTTCCTATCAGAGCAGGGATAGATGTGTAAAGCCTCAGCGAATTTCCGAGGTGACGACGAATGTGTAGTTACGGTACACAGAACCTGGGATCGATTCCGTGTCGCAAAGAGCCATGAGAAATCTTGTGAGATATTTCTTCCCATACTCGTTTCCGGTGGAGATGAAATTGAAAACGGAAGAGATATTTAGAACTATTCATGCTTGAAATTTCAGCGTGTCCTACACATTTCTTCATCGCCATTCACCGAACAAAAAGAGAAAACAAAAATCTTCGAGGTCGGTGATCAGTTCATCGTGGTTCATTTTTTAACCCGATTCTTCATCGAACTAGCTCGGTTCATGTTTTTTCTTCAAATAATAATCAAAATAAGTACGTTATTCTGGTGAAAAAAAATTTTCTTTCACTCGTATTGAAAAAATACGAAATGAATGGTAGCTTGAAATGTGTCTTCTGGTCTCCCAGCGTCAAGTAGTGTAGGTGGCGGGAATGCGTACTGTACTTTTGTTACTTATATTTTAAGAAAAAAATCTTGAAAATTGGCAGAGGTTACAATAAATACTATTGACTACATGTGAATGATTATCCTATGTGTCCGGAGATTTTTTTTAGAATTGAGAAATAGATTTTTCTGAATTCAAATTAGAATCAAATGCATCTCAAGATTCCTCGTCGTGTAGAATGGCATACTAATCCGAATCTTCTTCCTTGGTGAAAATTGACTGCCCCAGGAATTAGGGATGAATTTCATGAACCAAACAGAAAGAGCCATATTTTTGGATACCACAGTATTGTTCATACATTACCTTCTTTTTTTTTTTTTTTAGCAATTTTCGGATTCTGAAGTGAGGAACAGTCCGAGCCATCCATTCTCGAAATGATTTTCCTTCTTGCATTCTTTCAACAGGAATCATCAAACGAAGTGAACCAGACAATATATCTTATTTGCAGTTATAATTTATTTCATCAAGTTTGATTCCAATGGCAATCCGAAATGCCAGCTTTTTTCACCATCTAAATTGTATTTTCGTGCATTGATAAATAAATGCTCGGCAGTTTCTGCACGTATTGGAGCAAGACATGAAATCGATCAACTAAATTATTTCTCATTGGACGAAATGATGAAATGGAGGAATTTTGAATCTCGGGGCTACGTCTTAAATGACAGCCGTGAGACTCACAGGAGAAATAGAAAACTGCGCGTTTCCACTAAAAAAGCGGATTTCGTCGGGTCAGATCTTTGGGGAAAAAGAAGATTTCATTTGGGAAATGAGGTCAACATAGTTTAAATGTTTTATGAACTTCTCCCGAGCTTCCTTTTTACCTAATTTGTCCTCCAGAAAATGGCCTCCTGTGTCAAACGCAAGAGAAGCTCCGAAGCGATACTTGATCAGATTTGGGAGGGGAAACGGAAAGAACCCAAAAACCCTCCCGACAGGTGCAGGGATTCGCATCCCCTAGATTCACGATTTTCCACGAGGTTGGACAAGTTTCGCAGGGTACATAGAAACCCATGGGTTGGGGAGAAATAAAATAAAAAGGTCCGGATTTTCTCTCGACAGGCCGGCTTTTCAGTTCGAACTACGGTCCAACTTTCAAATCGTCACAATGAAACGCTTTCCCCACGCTTGTATTGTGCCGAAAAGAGAGCAGGATTTCCGGAAGTCAACTATTTTTTCTGCATTGATGCGAGAGAGAAACATTTTCTCAAATCCACGTGCGGTAAACCATCTTCTTCATGTGCAGACTTTTTGGCCACGAACATATCTTCAGCTAAATCTCCTGATAATCAAAAACACGTGGCGTCGTCGATGCCTCCTTTTTTCCTTTTTCTTCTGGAAATTCGCTGATCTTCAAAAAAAATCTAGACCTCAAGCTAGAAAGCTGGAAGATAAGAATAGAGCGCGTTCATGATTATTTTCTATGCTTTCTGAGTTGCGGTCAAACTTGGAACTCGTGATGTCATCCCAGCTTTTGATTGAGCATCTCTGTATTCAGAAGCTAATATATATGTGTGTATTTCTTTTTCTTAATTTGTTTTTTAATTTTCCAACCAAGACAGAAATCCTAAAATCTGGCGATTATTTGGTACAGCGTATTTAATTACTAGTTTCCTGCTTCTCAATAAAAACGGAAGTCAAAGCGTCTCTCTCTCCTTGTCTCTTTTCCTCAAAAACCTCTTCTCAAGTTTCTCTATAAGTCAGTAATTTGAAAATATCTACCATATATCTAAAATCTAGTATAAATCTAAAATACTAAGGACCGCGTGCTAAACGAATTTTTTAAGGACTGAAGTTGAGAGAGAATTGATGCGAAAATCCGTTCTTTGGCTCAAATATTTTATAAATTTATTAAAATATAATAAAGCAGTACAGTATGTTAACAAGCTGAAATTTCTTTCCGGTAAACTCTAAATCCAATTTTTCTCCAGTAACTCTCTTTAGCATGCTTTTCTCCGAGTTTTTGTCCCGGTTTACGTCTTGTTCGGGAATGCAGGGAACAATTCGTACTACCAAGTCCTCACCCAAAAATTTCACCTGACTTCTAATCAATCGCATTGTGAATAAAAATCTTGGAAATTGAAATTTTGAACTCAGATTTCTTCCCGATTCGGGGCCTGATGCCGATTCCGTTTGCCTGCAAAAAAGTTGATCTGCTGTCCAAGGAAGAGTCAAAGGGGTGTTTTCACAAATCTAAACGAAGCATACAAAAATTTCGCATTAAATTGCGCATAACCCATTCGATAAATTCGGCACCTTTAATATTTTTTGAATACTTTAATAACATTTTAAATATATACAATACTTGAGTGTTCATCGGCATCCGCGCTCCTCAGCTTTCATCGAGACTTCCTTTTCAGAAATCCCTCGGCCTCTTTGGAAGATTTCTCGGAAAAAATATCAGAGAACAGAAATATGTTTCCCTTTGAAATTTTGAGTCAATCTTCTTACAAAGAATTCCCATGGAAAGTAATTAAAATTCTTCCTACCTTCCTCATTCCCCGGTTCGAGAACGGCTTGTTAACGTGATAAGAAGGCTAAAACCGGGTGTTCCTTTTGTTAACCAGAGCTGAATCGAAAGGAATGCCCGCTTTCAGGAGGAAGATAATACCTGCTTGCCTATTTGTATGTACCTGCAACGATCTAGAAACTCCTGCGACGCCATGAAACTCTTAACTGCCATTATGAAAAGAGTTTTTGCGTTCTTGACGTTGACAAGTTAGAACATTTGGGGTTACGCTTAAGCCGGATCATCCGTTTTAGGCGAGACGACGATGTTTGAACAAGGGCCAGCATTTCCCTGGTATGCTTCCGGAAGTAGGTTCTTAGATGGAAGTTCGCGGACAATCACCAAATGAAGGTTCAGCGATGCTAGAGGAGATGAACTCAGCGGGAGATGAATGCTTCGTTGAAAGTTTTTCTACGAACGGAAGAAATTTTTCGTGATGGGCTTTTGCTGGTTTACTGGTAGACAAGCGTTAGAAAAGTTTGGATGGGCTTGAAACGCATTCTGCGGCGCCGGAACTGTCGGCGTTCATTTGTTCACGGGGTCCCGAGGGTCTAGAACTCTTTCGTGACTCCATCAACAAGCAGCAGTACATTGCAGCTGTTGTTCTAGAATAAATTCGAGGAAACGGAGAAGGAAAAAGAGTTTCCGTAGCACAAAATATAGTAGTTGGAAAACGCTGATGGAGATCCTTGTCGCGGAAACTAGAACTCATGTATATTGTCTGCTCATGTTTTGTGACTCCACCTATTTTTCTATCCAAGTTTTGATTGTTGATAAAAGATCCTTTTTTCTGAATTTTACATGAACGGTTGGATTTTTACGATATCATTTCGTGACGTCCATCGGTGCGAAGATTTCCTAGTGGTTTCTTGCTGGTCTCGCGTCTGTTTATTTTGCCGGTTGGTTTCCAAGAAAGCTTGCCATGCACTTGACAGAAAAGAAAAAAGCCTTCGAAAAAATCAAGAAGATTTATGCAGTAGAACCTTGATTTTCCGGATATATGACCTCTTGTTGGAGTGAACAAATATCGCAAACGATAGGAAAACGTATTCAAGGTCGTTCCAGCTGTTGCTATTTGCGAATGATCAGGAGTTGAGGATTTTCGCAAGCTTCTCAGGGTAAAAGAAATCCAATGATGATATAGAGAAAATGAGACAAAGACAAATCATTTGACATGCTATCAATGACATTCCCGTAAACAAGCTGCAGCGATAGATTTGTTCCGAGCCATTGTTCGTAATTGTTAACTTCTTCTGATAAGAATATATAAATGAACAGATTCTATTTTATCTCTTTGCATTTGAGATCTTATAATTTTCCCCTCCGGATATTTTCAGCTCTGTCTAATTTGACTATATCTGAAGCGAATCAAGTTGCTAAAATTGAGCCGTTTCGTTCCTCATCGACTGGGAAGTTGGGCACGATTTATCAAAGCTTGGATACTGAAGATGCTATACTGTTTAATCAAGGAATGCGTCAACAATCGCGAAGTACTCCTTTACCAACTGGTAAAGTACAGTAGATCCAATTTTGTAAATCAAAATTGAGTCTGCTATCACAAGTACTGAATGCGTCAAATGTCAATTCCAATATGGTATTTGAACTAGTGTTCCCCAGCAACCTTTTTGCGCCCGCAGACGGAAAAATTTCCCAAAAATTTTCTGCGGACCAGCAAAGTTTCATAAAAATTATTGCACACTCGACAAAGTTTTGCTTGAAAGACGGGCATTTAAGAAGGTTCTTCTTTTTTGAAAAATTAAGAACAAATCAAGCAGCTATAGTGGAATGTGTTCAAAAAATTAGTGAGGTGGGCTTGAAGAAATGTTTCGCAGAATTAAAATATTTAAGCAGGTAAAAATTTGTCTGTAGTGCTATTTTGAGAAAAATGATGACTTCTATTTTTTCATCAGATAATTTCAATCACCATTGTCTTTCCGAGCAATTTCAGATGAAGATAATAGACTTCATTGTTAATTTTGATAAATTTTTAATGCTGCAGAGAATTTTCTGCGGACCGGCAAAATACTTCTCTAGGCCGGCGTCGGTCCGCGGACCATGGGTCGGGGAAAACTGATTTAAAAGTTTTCACTCATGTTCTGAACAACTTCCTTTTCTGTGTTGTTTATAGATCATTGATGAATTCTTAGCTTTCACTGTGAGCGAGGATCATCCAATTTGCAGCGCTGGGCTTGTCAGAGTTCATTTTCATCTTGATATTTCATTTCGTCACGAAGCGGAACAAGGCTTACAGGTGGCTAAGTTTACCTCTTTCCACGAAAAACTGAAATGATGCATCTAAAAAAAGACCAACGCTATAAACAATTGTGGGTCCCCGGAAAAGCATGCTGGATTCCATGCGGAACTATCGCGTGGTGTCGTCCTACAATGCCCGTCAAGTTTCTGCGTGGCGATAAAAGCACGCAGTTGGCTGGAATATTTTATGCGGTTCTTCTTTCGGCGTTTCCGCTTTCCGGGGCTTTCTGGGGAATGAATCCGACCGGATCTGAGGGTCGTTTCAGTTCCTTTTATGGAGCTGCTTTCACGGCGAACCGACACGCCAATCAGTTCATTTTGTAATGTTCACGATTTCGGATGCATTCGTAATGGTCTTCGGATTAAGCATTGAAACTAACACGCACAGTTGTTCACTCCTTGTCCTTTCGACAAATTTTGGTTCCCTCCTCCGATGCAATTAGCATATTGAATTTATTGAAGTCTGCTGCATAATTTTTAGCTGTGGGAAAAATTGCACACGTTGGAAATTTTAAAAATGAAAACAGAGGTCGAACCGGCGCAAGCAACCTTTCAATTTTCTCACAATGACTTCCAGGAAGTTTTTATTTTAAATATTTTTCCCCAAATACTGATTTCTTCCTCAAGACTACTTTAAGAAAACGAAATTGAGGAATCGGTGTATTGCACTTGAGATCTAAAAACAGCATTTTCGAATGAGCAGCAGTGGACTTTTTTTCTTACTTTTCAACAGTAATAGTTCAGTCCTTTCACAAATATTGGGAATCAATAGTCCAAGAGATGTTTAGAACTCTAGATGATGCCGCAGAGAAGTGTCACATGCATTTTAAAAATTTGTTTCGTACAAGAAGTCATCTTGTATTGTGTGCAGTAATAAATTTGGCCTTTTCGGGTACTCGAACGGACTCCGCAACCCTCGATGACCTCAGGCATGTCTTCTAGTCATAAATAACATTTTAGTGCCTCTAAGAGAAACTAAAATAGAGATCTAACTTCTATTGAAACTTGACGAAAATTTTCTACTGCACGATCGCTCTCTGAGAACTATTTTATCTTGTGTCATACAATTTTCTTCAGCGCGAATTTTTAAGGCTTGTCTTGGAATCCTTGATCTCAGAAATTGGGACAAGATGGAATTCTTCTGGAAATTTCAATGACTTGGGAGATATGTGCGACGGATTTTTTTTCGAATCCCTGCGACGTCGTATACGAGTACGTTCGCGTAATGAAATAATTCTCCGGAGGTTCAAAATTAAGTATAGGTTACCTGCGTCAATTTCGTCGTATGACTCGTTTTCAAAATTATATACATCAAAAACTTGCCTTCAAACTTCGACTTTTCTGCATAACTCAGATGCAGGAGAATGCGCTCTGAAGAGGGAGCTCGAGTAGATTTTAATTAGCCGGCTTTTCCAGCTCATGGCTGCGTGAGAGAAAATTTCTCGCATGAGATCTTCTGAAGCAATTTCGAAAAACTGCGTCGGAATTAATTTCGCAGAAGAGAAATCATTGCCTAGACAAGGGGTGAAACGGGATGGCTTCTGGCCACCATGCTGCGTTCAGGATTCAGCGCGTAGATTATCTGCACAGAACTGCAGTGCAGAACAGTACTATACTTCATTGTTGGCTTGACTGAAGGCCCGCAGTAAAGATGCTGTCAAGTTGTTGAACCGAGAAGTCGGCGCGAATTTCCGGACTGCGCGCAAATATGAATCACTTAACGTCACTGTCGCCTGTGAAAAATGCCAATAGTGCTCCTGAAAGGATTACTCTTGACGCATCGCGTCGCATTAATTCGATACGCGCTCCGGAGGGAAGTCACTTGCTCACTCGAAATCATGCGCGTGAAGGGGCTTCCAAGAAGTTCCCACCTCTTCACAGCAGTCCTCCCCGGGGCAAATCAGTATTGACAACATGTTTGGAAGTCGATTCCCTGCATTCAATTGAGGGTTCCTCTCTGTCCTGCTCAAGAGATAGAACGTGACTCGTGTACCTGTGACATTCGGACGACTCGTTTCTGGTTTTTTAATAATGACTAGAACACCGAAGGACTTGCCTAACTTCCAAGAAAATGCATTTATTTTTGGAAAACACAATGCTGATTTTTTTAGAGAAAGCTTGCAAAAAAGTATGAAGGGCATCGAGAGTGTTATCGACATGTTCGGGAATTTTTTCTTCCAGCGCCGATTGTTTCTTCGATTATTACTTGTCCGTTGGAAATTATATCTTCCGATTTTTACGATATACGGCAAATCAATCATGGAATTTACAGACAATTGCCAAAGAACCCTAGATCAAATGTTGGGGATCGGTGGAATTTTAACATTATTTGTCTTGCGGACTTCTAGAAGATGAGCTGTTGAGGAAATAGATAAATTAGCTTCTGTAATACTCAGTGTAAAGCTTGTCTATTTCGGGATTCTTGGAATACATTATTGACGCAGAGCGTATTTCGAATGTAATGCCAGATCCGTGAATGGGATTTCGGTGAGACGGCAACAGCTCCTCTGCTTTAATACATCTCGCTCGAAAAATAGGTGCATGCTCGGCCTGTTTTGAAAAGAGAAACTGGATTTGAAAAGGACCTCGCGAATGATGTGTGCGATCTTTTTGGAAAAGGAAAGGATCCCAATTGCTCGGATCCCCCCTCGTGCGTGTTACCAGCAAAATACTGTACAGCCGACGGGTCGACTTGACTGGCGAAGTGATCCAGTTGACGACCCGCGTGACGGCGTTATTGTAAACGGCGTCCCGGGAAGCCCGTGACGATACCCCCGTCGTTGAATAAATTGCGGGGGTCGCGCCGGCTTGATTTGAGCGCGTTTTCGGGCCCAGCATCCTGGCGGAAAAAATTCAATTCTCAAGCAATGGCACAACAGGGCCAAGCCCTTTGACGCCTCCCCAGCGAGCCATCACTCCTAAATTACACTTATCACTGCTCTTTGCCCCGTTCTGACAGGTTCAATTTCAATTCCGTTGCAATTCCATGGGTATCGACTCGTAAAATGTTGCTACTGGGAGGGGTGTCTGATTTCCGCGCAACGTCCACATTTTGTTTTCTTCAATTTTACATACTTCTGAAATACGGCGGTTTTTTTTTTCATAAAATCACATGAAAGGATTACAGGAATCGATTTTTTTCTGCATTCCCCCTTTTTCGTTCACCAACCAAAGTTTTATAAGATTGTGGGAAAATAAATCATCAACCACAAGTACGTCACACGTAAAAGTTCTATTTATGTGCTTGGCACTCTAGGATCTAGGCGTGCAAAAATGACTCTAAAACATTTGGCCAGAAAGGATTAAACTTGGGCACATTTTTAAGACCTTTCTGCACTGTTACGTTGCAGTGAATCATGAATAATAATCATGAAATATTTAATCATGAAGTACTGTAGTTCAACAGTACTTCAGTATTATTGAGGCACATGTCTCAGTTTTTTCTTCCATCGTTCATGCTTGTAAAATCATTGGGTCGAATGTTTTGGACTGTTCTTGTAATACATAAAAAATGCATACGATCCCTGAATTGGGAAGTGTCTATTTTTTTATTTCCAAGATTTCATGAAAGGATATCATGGCGGTGATTGGAATTTAATTAAAATCAAACTCTTCGGACAATGGATTTGTCAGTGTCTCGAATCTCTTCCTAGTTTTACATTAAACCACCCGCTCAACGCGACTTTTCGAAACCTGTCAGAATCTTTCTCCATTCTCACCTTGTTGATGAAGTGGATGACTCATGCCAAGTTGATGACCACAGTTTTGAAATGGAGCTGGAACTTTTTTTCAGAATTCAGCTAGCTCTTATCAATGGATTTTTATTCTTCACTTTAGCTCCTTGTGTAGGCTAAAACCGACGCCTACAACCTTGTGCGGAATGAAACATGATGAAGCAATAAGGGTGACTTTGAAGTCACGAAATGCTGCCCTTTACATAGAACTGAGAGAACCTCTGGAAAGCACCTTGCAATGGAAGTTCTCATTTTTCTATTATACGCTGAGATTAAGAAAAGATGGAGTGGAAAATTTCCGCGGAGAAGGCACCCAGGATCGGCTTTTTTCCCGTCATCAAAGATTCCAGGGGGCAAACTAAATGATACATGAGGTAGGCTCATCCTCGGAGAAACTCATCTTCGCCTTTTTTCCATCATTTAGGTCGACAAGAAGCTCATAGCGTGCATAATCAAGGTCGCATCTGCCTCAACCATCCAATTTTCCATTAACTCTTCCCACCGAGGGTTATGAAATTATTCCTCAGCTCCCTAGAAAAACTCAAGGGGAAAGTAATTTTCCGTGCCGCGTGATCTAGACAACAGACTACGGTATATTCGCCATGGGGTCTCCTCATCTTTCAAAAGGTAGGAAAAAACTGAGGCTCGTTCCGAAATTTGCCGAAACAATGGTCATTCCATGCGGAACACTCAGATTTCCTTCCACTTGGCAGGGAAAAGAATGAATGCTTCTGCTCATTGCTATAAATCTTGTTTCGTTCTGAGCGCATTGAAAGCACCGTTAGTGTGATATAAAAAATAATTTTTTCTTTATAAACCATGAATGACGATCGGGGAACCATATTTCTTAAAACTCAGGTCGATTATTCGAAGTTATACTTTTTTTAAGGAAGTGTTGGCTCTTGATTTTCCCAAAAAAACAAAGGTAAGATTTAGTAAAGCATATGAGGGCTGAGCATTTTTTCATAACACTGTGTGTGGGTTTTAAGGTCACTGTGTCAAGTACTCATTTGGGATACACTACTAGAGAGGAACGCCGGACGAAAGAAGCTGCAATTATCCAAATGCTTCCGGGAAGTTGGGGTTTTTTTCTTTCGAATGGGCTGTCGGCTAGAAAAGCCGTATTCCGAGATGCTGTAAAGGAATTGAATGTTGGTTGATTAAATCCGCAGCACAAATGCAGGTCCTTGAATGAGATCACGCGTTTCTGGGATTGCGAATTCCGCGCAGGACTTTCTAGAAGGACAAGAGGACGGAAGGAAGACGCAGGTCGGTGCGCCTATGGCCCGCTAATTGTGCTTCTTCCGCCTTTGACTTGAGGAGCTCCGGTTGCCCAGACATAAAATATTCACGTCACAGCATATTCATGCTCGCATATGTCTGCCAGCGGGCTCGCAAATTGCCTCTTCTTCTGAAGACGCTGCTGGTGAGCGGTGCACTCTTTTGGCAGCGTTTTTCGCGAGTGGGTCATCTGTCTCAGTAGCCATGTCGGTAGCGGTATTGCGTAGGATCCTATTTTCCCCCCGGAAGAATGCTTTTTCTAGTCAGATTCGAATGCTTTCTTGAAATAGCTCGAGTTCGGAATAACAACGGTGTTCGACTAAATCACGTCGCCTGTTCTGTCAGGTTCTCCTTGAATGATTACCGGGACTGAACGTTCGGAACGGAAACAACTTGAAACAGGAATCAATCAGTAGAAGAGCCAAAAATTTTCCTTTTCTTTCAATAAAGGAATATAATTTTGTGCAGCTGAAGGCAGGCGAACATGGAACACATTTTGGGACAATATACCCAGTGCACGCGTAATCAAGTACGTACGAAAGTTTGTTCAGTATTGGTTCTTTTCGGATGAGTAAAGATTGATCTCATCCCTCCACATTATTTTCGTCATTTTCGGACTTGATTCTCTAATTTTTATCATACCCAGTTTGATGAGTGAATGAGAAATATGTATTTATAGCAAACATTACTGGTAAACGAAAAAAGGCTCGAAAATGCGATAACTCATTTTGAAAGTATTTTTTCCAGGAAAAAAGCATGAGGTATACTCAGTTTTTAAATGTTTCTCGCTTTGAAAGTTGTCCCTTGATGAAAATTTGCAACAAATTTCTTTTAAGATTCGGGAATCAACAGGGTCTGCTGCAATCCATCGCTTTATTGTACTTGAAAATATACCTTCCAAGAAACTGACAATAAATATTCTGCATCCCTCATTTGTCCATGAAATTCGATTTTTTTTCAAGCCAGGTTGATTTTTTTTCTAACGATGGTCCACGCATTCTTGTGAATGTTTGCTGGTTGCGAAAAATCCGCTGGAGGTTTGCACGTTGACACCACAGGGACTCCAGTTCGCGAGCAGACATCGTACATCCGACGCACGATGTCGGTGGTATCAGCGCCTTTGACTGGGCTTGTTTTTATCTTGGCAGTTGCTTTATTAAACTGTCAAAGCCCGGAGAACCGTTTTTCCCCAGGGGTTGCGCGTAACCCCTTCGATGAGAAATATTTGCTTCCGAAGCAGCTGGGTTCCTGCTCGTCATTCCCCTGGAGCATTGTGCTGCCAAGACGGGAACCTGGACGCGACGGACGCGGAGTCGGCGCGAGCACTGTCTACCTGACGCACGACTTCCCGGAGCTTTCATTCTTTATTTTCTTTTTTTTTTAAATACCTGTAAAAAAAAAACTTCCGTTCGACCTGTAAATCAGTGCAGAAACTCAAAACCACGCTTGTGGGTACAAAAAATGTCAAAAGCTGGAATGAAAGACATTACTTTTAAATCAGTGAAGTTGTTACAAGCTACAATATTCCTCTTGCAATAATTCCTGCTACGCTCTCGCAACCCAGAATTGTTTGGGTCATTAGTTGTTCATCATTTCTGGCTAATTCTAGTACTACACCAGTCAGCAAACCTCCTTCTGAGTTCCGAAATCCTATGAAAGACTATACTGAAAGACCGTTCGTCCCTGCAAATCAGGGAAGAAATTCAAGAGCACGCTTGTGGGTGCCCAAGAAATTTTAAAGGATGGACTGAAATACATAATTTGATTAGACTGTTCCTTCAAAGGCATTCCCTTGGGCAGCCGGATTCCATCTTGAACTTCTTTTGTAACCGACAGTTCTTCGAGGTCCTTATTTCATCAGTGGGATGAATTAGGGGTCCGTTTAAAATTCCTAAACAAACTTCTAGAATTTCTGAGAATATTTTGAAACGGTACCAGAAATGAATGACTGCTATTAGTATATGGCGGGCTTCAAACGAAAGACTGACGAATTACGACTCTTCGATATTCTTGAAGACTACTGAAATGCATGACATCGGAAATCAGCAGTGGAGAATCCCAAAAAAATTCGTTGTTATTCCCCGAGAAAATTTTGAAGCGGGCAATACTTTTTTCTCGCATGTGTACTTGAGAAATATTTCTCACACGCTAAGCTAGAAGGAATGAAAATCTATAATTTTATCAAATGAAACTGTCATAGATTTATCACCCATGTGTTGAACTTTAGTTTTCCTGAATTTAAAATGCGGATCTTTGAAAATGATGAAACTCTATTTGGGATTGATTTCTTGATTCCGCTTTTGAGCACTTTCATCGAATTTCTGCGGAAGGGCATGAACATAACATTTCGCCACGAATTAGTGAGAATAAATGCATGCACACTAAAAATCTATAAAAAAATATCTGACGTTGCTTGCGGGAAGACTTTCTTGTCAGAGTTTTCTGCAAGAATCACAGTACTCGAATTTATTTTAAAGAGGTATTCATTGGTTCGTCTATTGTATAACTATCAATAAATTAGCTTGAAGAATTTCAGTTTATTTTGGAATTGAAGTCATAGATTTTCTTTTTGCTTTTGTGATACATTTGCTGGTACTGTATACTAAAAATCACATACAAATGTATACGCTTCTTTTGGAAAGCATTGTGAGGGATTTTAAAATTTTCATCTTGTTCGCATGTTTGGCGGAAAAAGCGTTTCGTCCAGAATACTTTCGATACTCCTTGTTTGGCGCTGATAAATTTTTTTTCTCACGGTGTATGGTAATTTTCGGAAATTCATATCAACCCGGTCACGGTTCATGACCACGGATTCCCAACCATTCGTGTAAGCATGGTAACCTTTTTTTTTTTGCATAGACATAACTTGGAATCCTCGAAAATGCAGGAGCCACCGTTCTCCTCAACCATGCATTCTCTATGCAACATCGCGTTTATTCATGATGGTGTGAGAGAAACTATTCGACCAACGATGGAAACAAAAGAAGACAGTGTCATTCGTGCCATTCGCCGCTGGGTGCCAAGAAATTATGCGAAGTCACAATCGATGGTAATTTGTCCACCGACACGGATTCGACGCGGACGATAAATATTCGTCACGGACTGCGATTAATATTGAATTATTGCGTAGATAAACACAATATTTATGAACGAGGGAACAGCAAAAAGCTGAGCAGAAAAGTACTAATTCAATGTTGTGCCCGCGAGCGCGTATCAAGGTGAATGAATAACGAATGTTTTGCACAATTAAGCCGGAAGCTTTTGTGACCTTCTTCCTTTTTATCCGTAATATCAAACGTCTGCATTCTTAAGTATCGGGTATATACATGATTTATATATTTACATTTTCCCGTCGCAGGAAAATCGCAGAAAATTTATTCAACTGCTCAAGAACTTGCCGTTGAATATGAAACCTTTCCGTGGCCCTTACAGCATCAAACTTCATTAAATTATTCCGGAACTAAAATTATACTAATTTAAATTGGGTTTTATTTTCGAGTGTCGAATGCTGATCATTCAGGTCGAAAATTCCCTCTGTTCGCAATTCTGGAAATACTGAGGTTCCCAACTCGCGACTGCTGCTCTAAATTAGGCGACACGCCGGTGCTATTCTTATCCAATTTTTGGCCCCACTCGGGGAATACTCCTTAGTGTGATTCGCATGCCGACGAAGAATTATGGAAAGTCGTGTTTTTCTTGGGCGCGTGCGAGAATAATGCTTCACGGCCAAGGCAATATCTTGATCGTTATTAGTCTAGGGAATCGTGTTACTTCACCAGTAGAACTCCCGAAGAGGGACTGGGAACGCTTCGGGCCCACCTGAGGATAATATCGAGAGTTGGGAAATTCCGATGGGAATTTTTCCAATGCTGCTGGGAAAGTTCGGTAAATGATTCCCAATCCGAAAGTTTCAGATGCCATCTTCATACCCAATAGTAGATCCATTTCAACTAGAAGCCGCTTCTTCATTTTAGGTGGGACATCTGAGGAAAAAATTGCGTAGGTCACGGAAAAAATTATGTTTTAAAAAGAATGCTGCATATAAAGAAGTAAACCCCGATAATTGTCCGAAAATGATGTACGAAAATGTGTGTTTCTAATGCCTGATAAAAAGGAACGATCGTAACACCTTCGGTAGCTGAAAAAACGTGTGTTCGTATTGCGTTATTTGCTTATTCCCACTAGTACCTACGTGCAAAAGATCCAGTGTGGCCAATATTAGCCATTCTGAATTGCTCGGGGCGGAAGTCAGGCCTGCAATAACTTCAATAGAGCGTTTTAAAGTTTTAATCCGCATTGATTTGAATGACTAAAATGCACCTTTCAAAGACTATAGATTAAACAGTCCCATTTTTTTTATCTTCCTTCCAACGAATGTCATTATCCTTTCCATTTTCCGAAGAAAGCTACACCTTGGGTTCGATTTCAGCTTGGAAAGCAATGGTAACGTACTCTCTTATATTAAACAGTTTAAGGTGGGAATTCCTCAAAAATATATCTAGTGATGAGTAATGCTGGGCCCGTCCTATAGTCAGAAAAATACCGGAACAGAGCAGCAGCTTTGGTTTTGTCTCGTTTTCGTCCGAGTCTGAGACAAATTTTGCACGCATTTTCAATTTTCGAATGCAGCCAGATTGTATACGATTGATTAAAATTAAAAATTTAGGTTGCTGCGAGGTGTCGAAGAAAACTGGAGCAAGGTTTTCTCGCGTACGAATATTCGCAGGAGTGAGTTTATAGAGGCCCACGAAACGCGCGCCTGTTTTCCCCAGTGAAAAAGCTCAGAATGAATTACCTGAGGTCGTGACACGCAATTAAAATTTTTTTTACGACGTCAGGCATATTAATGCGAGGGGTGTAGAAGAGGAAACGTCCCGGGTTCGGATTTATGAACCGCGTGAACAGCGTCGGAGGGTTTGTTTATGAACGGCGTGATTAGCCCGGCCCCATCGTCACTTGCTCCCCGTTTCCGCCGACGCGATCCCCTGAAATAATTCAGAAACCGGCCCATGTAGCCGGGTTCTCGGTTCCCCGGGTGGGATTCGATAACGGACTTCCCCTGTAGAAGAATAATCCGAGTACACTAAATTCCCTGCTTCGAGGCATGTAACGAGGTGAGCGATCCGCTCTTATCTCTTTCCTTTCGACGACCATAAATTCCACGAGGTGCTCAAGAAGCTCATTCGGGAATATCGAGGAAGTTGATCCCGTGGATTTTTTCGAATTCATGAAGTATATATTGTATAATCGTGTTTATCACGATGAACCCAAATCCTTCACAAGTATGTGATTGACTTTTAAAGCATCCCAACATCAATTTCCGTTTTCCGAAAAAAAAATTTAATCAGACTATCAAAAAATCAGCTGAATTTCTTCGACAATTTGCGTAAAAATTTACTTTGCAATCTTCTTCGGTGAAAAAAGGAGTTCCGTTTTGTTTGTTGATGGTTTTCTTCTGGTTGCTTGCGTTCTATGGAATTTTTTACATTTCCGTTACTTTCTCAAGTTGAAGGAAATATGAGTCCTGGAATTAGTGGGTCAATCAGGAGTAAAAATGGTCAATTTGAGTTGGTTAGATGTCAATCGGTTCCTTTTGCTTAGCTGGTATGTGATACATTTTCTCGAGACATGATAGCCCCAAACACTTCATAAACCACCCGTTGGAATGTATCAGATTCGTTTCATGAGGCAAGACTACGAGTGAGGAATGACGACATAAATTAATTACTTAGAGAGGATATAGAACAGACAAACTTTT
This sequence comes from Notodromas monacha, assembly GCA_905338405.1. Lineage (NCBI taxonomy): Eukaryota > Metazoa > Arthropoda > Ostracoda > Podocopida > Cyprididae > Notodromas > Notodromas monacha. The sequence goes on along the minus strand of CAJPEX010000157.1, from coordinate 102,461 downwards.
CTCAAAATTACTCAGAAAAATGCAATAGTGGCGTGATCTCACTTAGGGAACATTTGGAGGAACAGGTGTACATCTTAGGATACTTAATAATATTCGAGTACGTCTAATACTTTCAGGTCGAANACAGACAAACTTTTCTCAAAATTACTCAGAAAAATGCAATAGTGGCGTGATCTCACTTAGGGAACATTTGGAGGAACAGGTGTACATCTTAGGATACTTAATAATATTCGAGTACGTCTAATACTTTCAGGTCGAATGAAAAGGCCACTTCTTTTAAAATTGATGCGAGTATGTGCAAAGGTTATATAATCTTCCATTTCCTTCAAACTGAAGTATATCCGCCACACGTGTTGTTAAAGATTGATGAATTAGCTCAGCCGCATATTCAACGTTATTCCAGCAGAGGGAAAATACTATATTTCACTTCATAAACGTTTTTTTTTTTGAAAATTCATTTACTCACTCACAAGCATAAGAAGTAACGTATCCAAACTTGTCAATCTATCCTACTTTAATTGTCCACATTCATTATCATTCTGTAGACGTGGTGCCTGGAATGGATCGCTTATTTTGATAGATGAATGGCCTACAACGCGGTACGCCAAGAAAGTATTTCCTTATTTACAGCAAATTATGCTTCGGTGTCATTAATGTTCAGGATCGACAGATTGCAAGATGGATCTCCTGTTCAAATGGCTGTCGTCTTGGTACACCTGGTGAGGTCTTGTGAATGCGCACGCGAATCAATCATGCATCAAGGGGCAGAAAGAAAAGCAATTCATGCAGCCTTTACTGATTCATCTTGCTTAAATATTTTACGCATGTCACTTCATCAACCGGAAGCCTTGATCAAGATATCAGCGGAAATGCATCGTAACAGATGTTGTGACCCACGAGCCGTGGGGATCGATGTAAATTTCTCGGGAAACCAATTAATCTCAAGCAATGATGCTGTATTTCTCGAGGTTGTGTGAGAAAAATATAGTCGACAGACCTTTTATCGTCAGTACGATAGAAAACCCGATTATTCGTCGAAGTACAGTACTGTACCATGCATTTGTCGTAAATGATCTTTGTCATGGAATAAGTTGAGAGGAAAATCTCCCTTTTCAGAGATGCGCTCTCAGCAGTGACGTCTGAAAATCATAAATTTGTTAAATACAGCCTTGAAAATGTTTCCTGCTTATCAAATATGCAGAGTTTCGGAAGAATTTCTCGTGAGATAAATGTTACAGAGGGAATGAGATTCGGAATCATCTGCTTATTAGAAAATTCGAGGTTTATTCATACTGTACTGCATTATACATTATGATATCTTCAGCAGCATAGTGTAATCCTTGGTGGTGCAGTAAGTTGCAGTTAAGTATTGTCGGCAAGGGAAAACATGAATAGAATTTCAATGTTTAAAATTGTATTGATGTCCAGGAACTCCAGTTTATAATTATAAAAAGAAAAGCGTGGAGTAATCCACTATTGCAATGCCTGGCTTCACCAAACATCAAAGTTCTCAATCGCGTCAGAAAGTTCACAAACAAATTAGAATCCCTTTGACATTTACTGAATATGTACATTGTGCAATACAGTATCATGCTACGTTTGAAATATCAAAGGACTCGAAGAAAACTTGGCATCACGAGTTTCCAATTTCCTGTGTTTCTTTTTCTGTTCTGATAAGAGGCATTTCAAAGTGGTCGAATTATAAAGAATAGCTGTCACAAATTTGAAGCAGTTTTCTCCTATTTCAAAAAATATATGAGAACTACCAAGTTTTCCTTTTTGTTTTTGAATATCCGAATGACTAATTTGAATATGGAATTTTCCACTTGGCATATTGCAATGATTCCTGATGCTTCTCAATGCTCATTTCCCAGCATTGCAATCGCAAATATGTTTCATCACCTTGCACAGAAGCTTCTCCGGTTTCCCACCTCATCCCCGGGGAATCGTGCCCAACCATTACCCCACAATACAGCTTTCCTCTTCACTGAATGTGTACGTCATTCAGCCATCTATTCAAAGCTAAGGCGCTATTCAAGTTTCATAAGTTTTCCTTCAATTATTCAGATCCCCGATGCAATCCGATGGGAAACCTGCATTGATTTTGGCACACCGACCAAATCTGGAGCGGATCAACGCGTCTGGGATCCCTCGATAACTTTTTCATGCTTCTCTCGCGGAACGTCCGGTTCGTTGAGCGCGTCTGACTTAATACCCTGCACATTACGGGCCATGGTAGAGACTTAGAGACACTCTTTGCACAAATTCCTGCATCTTCAGCCATGCGTCACGGCTCATTGACGTGTACGGCAGGGGCGCACAAAAATAGACGAGCCCTGGCTTACTTGCAATACTTATGATGATTTAATGGAACCTCGCGTGAAGTTGGCCATCCGGTGGGCATAATTGCACCATAATTTACCCTATTTGTATGTAATTAACTGCTCGCGAATTCACACCTCTCTGGGATTTTCAGTGTACAGAGCGAATTGAGGTTTCCGATTTCTGCGCGGTTTACTCGATTCAATGCACATCCCGAAAATATAATTCCGCGCATGAAATCAAGGAGGTATATTAATTTGAACTCGCACTTCAGAACTACTTTTGAACTGCCAGTATCACCGTGTTGCAAAGCTCTCTTCGAATGCAGTACAGTATTCGGAGAATTTCAGCTAAACCAACGAAATATTTTCGCAATACATCAATTTTCGTTTATACTCGAACAGGCTAAATTGTATCTTTCATCTGCGCACGCTGGGTGTTCTGAACAATTTCAATCCCAAAATTAAGATTTAGAATGTTTTAAATCACTTTACAATTGTATGTACCTGATACCATGTTGTTATAGTTGATCGTTACTTCCACAATAAAGTGCTGTTCACATTTGGGAAATATTTCCTGGATGACAAACATAAGGCTTTTTTTTAAGGACATGGGCTGATTTTTCATGCGCTAAAGTCTGTGCTTACAGATGCAGTATTAAAAAACAGAAATATTTGAAATCAAACTTCGACTAATTTTTAAATATACTGTATTCCATGTGCCACAATCTGTGTCTATGTGACAGCAAAGAGATGTTCGCGTCTGCGTGAGACTAATTACAAAATATGGAGATTGTCTGTTAACAGTTGAATGAGGATATTTTTTTTCATATGTCACCCATATGATATTTTTACACGCGCTGCTGATTCTATGAAAATATTTCGAGAAGTGAAAAGAGGTAAATGCTCGTTAAAGGGTCCTTTCGAGGATCCGGAATGATTTCTTCTTCTAAAGTAATTACAGGAACGTAAAGCAAAATTGTTCACAAATTTTCTTTCATATCAACCCCTTGAATCGATGCGTTAACAACGAAAAAAAAACCGTTGCCTTCATTCGCNTATTTTTTTTCATATGTCACCCATATGATATTTTTACACGCGCTGCTGATTCTATGAAAATATTTCGAGAAGTGAAAAGAGGTAAATGCTCGTTAAAGGGTCCTTTCGAGGATCCGGAATGATTTCTTCTTCTAAAGTAATTACAGGAACGTAAAGCAAAATTGTTCACAAATTTTCTTTCATATCAACCCCTTGAATCGATGCGTTAACGACGAAAAAAAAACCGTTGCCTTCATTCGCAATCCCCGAGGGACCTCGGAAAAATGGCATGTCGAAAACATTCCCTCGTGATAATGAGACTCACACGTCCATTTATCTTCTTGACAAATACTCTGTTAAACCGTCGGTAATGGTAAATGATCATGCAGGAAAGAATGTCGGGATTGTGGTTGTTTCACATAATAATTGGTGCCCCGATATTTTGTTCGAAACAGATTTCGTTTTCTCATTGCTGGGTACCAGTTGAGGTCAGCAGTTGGCAGGGAAAAATGGGACAGTCTCTGCTCAAGACATTTCCAGGTTCAATCTGTCACAACCATAAATAATTCGAAGAGATTTAAAAGGTAATAGGAAAACTCATGACATAAAAGAACTACTTTTATTCGCAGACGACGACTTATTGAAAGTGTAAAGCTACAATGCGCTATACCAAGTGCGAAATATCTTAAAATTTTGATTTTCCAACGCATGGCAACGAGTTTTACTAATCAATGAGAAACATTATTAAAATCACTTCCGTTCTTCCACGCTTTCGAAGATCTAATTACCGTGATTAGTCAATCTCGTCAATTAATGAGGTTCGTAAGTTATCGTATATATTCTGTCCATCCCCGAACTACCAAATGTATGCGCGAAATCATTCCGTCTACAAATCATATAACCTACATAGTAACAAGTAGCGCAAATGGATAATTCATGAGAATGGTTGGCAATTTTGGCATGTGTACGGAAATCACGGCGATTGCTCAATTTATGTTCCGAGGGACGGCGTCGAATCAAACGACTAAAGCATTCAATTCTTGTCAACTTCGATGCGGAAACGACCTTATTTCGGAGACGAAGAAATGAACTTACGCAAAACAGTGGGTTTCCTCGCAGATTTCTTGCTTGTTTGACAGGAATTGATGCCGCTGACGAATTCCATAATCATCAAGTCATGTAGACAAACATTGAAGAATAGCTTGGGTTCCCGATAATAACTTTTAATCTCTACTTGAATTCATGAAACGTTGTCCAATTGCCGGATATCCCGACATCTAATGCCGCGGTTGGATGCGTATAGTCTGGCGAAAATTTTCTATCTAAAAAAAATGCAAAAGTTTACTGCTGCATTCATAGTTTGAAACTTCAAAATTACTCTAGTAACATCCAATGTACATATTTTGCACGGCTATATCTCTCTCTCTGTTATTCTAGGTCGAGCAGAACTAAGATTCCATTTGTTCTAGAAATTTTTCGTTGGAAATGCTGCTCGTTTCATGGTGACAAAAGGAATGTGTCAATTTTTATATGCAGTATTTTCTTTCATGGCGATACAAGACACTATAATGAACTGTACAAATGTTTTCATATATCTGAATTTATATGTTTTTTACTGACGAACAAAACAGCGTCAGTCAGAAGACATGGTTTGCGGTTTTTTTTTATTTCTTAGAATTTGTTGCATGATCTTCAAAAAATTGTTTCTAACCATGAGTCGGCCAGTAAAATATAGTGGGACCCCAAGATGCGGACGTAATTTTTGCTTGGACCTTGTCCCTATGTCAGAGCATACAGTTGTTAGATCATGTTTTCCTTTATACTGTGCTTCAATGGGAACATATTTAATTGGTTCTCTTGTTAATCAAAAATTAGGAATGAAGTTCCCAAAAAAATGGTTTATTTTCCATTACCTTCGATATTCAGAAAATAACTGCAAAAAAATTGCACCGAATCTGAACTGTTGGCATAAGAACGAGCTCACAATGCAAATAAAAAACAAGCCTACGTAAGTTGTGCACACATGAAGGAAAAAGATCTCCGAAAAAAGAAGCACAAAATGATCTTGTTTTTGTTTATGAATTGGAGTAACTTCATGATAAAATTTATTATATTTTTTGAGGATATAAATAGTTAAATTTGTTCAAGAGGTATAAAAATTTATAACATAAAATTTTGCAAATTCTTTTGGAACTTTTCGAAATGTGTCTGTATCTCGAGACATTGTCCGGATTTTGGGGCAGTTTTTTTTTTTTTAATTGAGTGCCCCTTATCCGACTCGTCCGTTTGTCGGGGTCCTGCTGCTATTTCTGCTAGAAAATTGAAGAAGGTTTTCGTCGGGTAGATCCGCAAGGCGAGAAAACATCCTGCTTTTCTATAGTGATTTGAAGAAGCATTATTATTGCAGATCTCTGATTACTCGTCACGATCAGAACATGTCTCGACTTTTAGCGTGGATGTAGCAGCTGTGAAAGGGCAAATGCGAGCCCGCGAACAACAACAAAAAATGGCCTTCTTCTGGCACGGAACCGTTCACATGGTCGCCAGACGGCTTCTCGTTTATCGCCAGGGGAATAGCACACATCGACCGATAAGAGATAGAGGTTGAGAAATCAGTGGAGCTCGATTGGAAGTCCGGATGTCCGTCCAGGAGACGTCGCGCTATTCAATTACCCGCGTCCCGTGGCCCTGCTGCTGTCCTGATCGGCGATCGTGTTCCCGACGCCGGGGCAACTACTTTACCGCCGGGGTTGCGAATAATTCGCCCGACCCGGGTTTTGCTTCCCGCGACCCCGGATATTGCACTTTTCGCTGCTCTGAGCTCGAGCAGCTTCTTTTGTAGAAACGATGCGATACGGTTTTTTGGCGAAGTTCTCGGCCTCGCCCCGCGATAAGTGCCAATCGTAACCTCGTTTATCACGTTCTCTGCTCAAGGAAAATGAGATTTGCTTCTTGAGTTACTCTACTGGCACCATGTGATGTGTCCCTGGATCGAAATGGGCTGCTAATTTTTGAAAAGTCGCGATTGGAAAGAAACTGCCATATAAACGTATCTTACGGTAATTTATCAATTATTATCGATTACTGGAGTTCGTCGGCCTTTGGCTTGTCATTCGTGATGTCACTCGAGTATTTCACTTTTCAGTTGGTAGGCGGAATAAACCATGCAACGATTAACGTTGTTGAAAGTTGAGCATAGACTGCCGCCGATTCCGCGGCGTTCAAGCCAGCTATAAAAGAGAATTTGAGAGCCTTTTTGAAAATTACTAAAGTATTGATCACACATGAATGTATGCGCTGAAAAAACAAAAGAATTTGTGTTAGTGGGAAAATATCGTACCTGTTCTTCGAGACATTTTCGGCACAGTCGGTAATCAGTCCAATTAGATCGCACTTCCTTCAGCTGGTGTCTTGAGTGACACTGGTACATTTTGAAATTGGGGAAATCCTCAAAAAAATTTCATCCCTCGCAGGTTATCGGATCCTTCCACAAACTTCATCCAACTTTACCATATCTTCTTGGGCTAAAAATAAAGGATTTGAAATTGAATGCAGTCGATGCTCGTGAGATGATCGAGATTGGCGAACAAGCGATGCGAAGTTCTCAAACAAAAACATCAGGATATTTATTCAACTGTTGAATATTTAGTTGAAACCAGGAATGTCGCGAGCAAGCGGAACTGATGAAAATACAAATCTTGCTTTTCGGAGATTATTTTCCAGTTAGCAAAATTCACAGTAATAGTTTGATACGCCAAAAAATGGAAAGTAGCCTCATGGATCTTTTTGATTCCGAATTATTCATTTTATCTCCGGACCGACCATGTTTTCTGCAATTTTCTGCAAGTGCATAGGATTCTGCAATTTTCACTCGTAGTTCACACGAGTGCGACTGTGTCATACTTTTCTCTTGCAGTTTAATTTTTCCAACGTTGGTGTATTTCTTTTAAGAATGAGCATAAAACTAAGCGTGTGTAAATCAGTTTTCGGGCTTCGGTTCTGTTTTCCAAAACATTTTTTCACTGGAAAATGCGTTCAGCTCTTCGTTAGGAGAAACGCCTCCTCTTCGAAATGTCAAGCTATTCAATGAACTTATTCTTCCCAGGAGAACCAGTGTCCTCGAAAGGTTCATGGGGAACCCTTTCGAATATATAAGACGCAATCGATGAAAATAAATAGGTTCGCCTCTATATCCATGAATAAAATGGAAAACAATTTTGTGCATATGACAGGGACTTTTGATATACATTATTCAATTTATTCGGTAACAGTTGAGTTTATCGATATACTACTCACATCTCAGTAACCAAAGAAATTCAAGAGCAGGCTTAAAAAACGGGTTTCTCGAATCCTCGTACCCTTTCCATGGAAATATCAAAAGGCATTCATTTGATCGTATTTATGCTAATTTTTCAAATGCAGTTCCGAAGTATTCATGAATTCATTCATCCAATCCTGTAAAAATTGCCGTACTTGTAAAATGCATCCTGTCTTCTTCGAAAGGGTTTTTACGCCAAAAACACGCATTTGAATAAAATAATTATTGCATGCTGCTCTGAAAAGCTAAAAATGTCAAGGCTTGGGCGCGTTTCAAAGGTGAACAAAGCGAAACGTGAGCAGGGAACTTCCGGAATATCGACGTCGGATGCGGCGTGTGTCCGGACCCTGACGGAGATAATAAGGCAAAGGCAACTTTTTTCCGCCTGGCCGAGAGCATTCCTTCAGCTCGTGTGACCGGGTTTCTCGGGTTGCAGTGGGTCAGTAGTCCCTCGTCGGAAACACAAGACCCTACTCTTCAGACTTTTGCCTTGTCGCACCAGCGTGTTTTTTCCCCCTCGTCTTCCGTTGGGGGGAGTCAAGATTGTTTCCCCAGCTGCGGCGTTTCTCGTTGCCAGAGTTCCGGATTCTAATCTGGGAGAAAGCTGCCTTTTTGTTGACACGCGAGTCGAAAAGGTGACTGCAAGAGAATCCCCTGACGTTAATTGCCAGTCGTTTATCAGCGCATCCTCCTTCTAATGGTGACGAATCACCCGGTTTCCCCCTCAAGCACTAACTATTCTTCTCATTGTGTTTTCTGTGTTCGGGGTTTTTTTTTTTTTTACGGCAGCTTTAATAGATCAAGAGCTCACGGGAAGTGATCCTGTTTCGTTTCCGGCCGGGTTCCCGATAGTTTCGAACTCGTTTGGCGGAAGTGCATTCGCTGACATTTCCTTTTCTGCCGTTCGTGAGATCGCTTGAATTAAAATCCAGAAGCGTGAAACTTCTGCTGCAAATAGTGAGAAATTTCGAAGAAGGTCGAAGCCCACTTTAGAATGTCTTTCACCTTATTTCTCCGCGTCCATACCCGCCTGACTGCAAAAGTATTGGCGCTGGATTTCAATTTCATACTGTGCCGCTTAAGAAAGGTTTCAGGCATTATTTCTGATTTCCTGCATATCTGTCATGAGTTGTATGGATAAAATTATTTTTGACATAGAATTATTATCGATGAGACGAAAGTTCTGTGACAGCTGCGAGTGAATGTTGTTTCGAAAATTTAATTTCAATACGTATGCATATCTTGCACGGGGAGTAAATATTATCTTGCCCGAATAAACTGCTCATATTACTTCGAATGAGCCTAAAAAAAAAGAAAGAAGAACATTTGATGGAAATCAAGTTGTTTAAACAAAATTTTTGTCTCGGCTTCTCATTCCTTCCCCGTTCTCTCTTGGCTTAGCTGTTGTCTGGAGCAGAAAGGCAAACATTTGCGTGTTTGCTTTAGTCAGTTTGCAGCAAAACTTTATTAAGTAGTAGTTGATCAGAGTCAGAAAAGGATTTGCTAAATCGCCGGTAGCTTTTTTGTGGCTTTCACGCCTGACAATAGTTGGTTAAGCATTCAAATAAAGTGTTGACACAAGAAGGAACAATACATACTGGGCATGCTTACGTAATGTTTTCAGTGAAGCAATATACAGCACGTGATTTATTTTAAATTTTATATGCGCGTCACCCGGAACCGCGAAAAATGTGCCTCGTCCGTGTGATTTCAAAGTGAGATTGCTTTAGCAGCGCGTATGAAACCTTTCCGTTTTAAACATTTAAAACCGCGCTCCTTTTAATCGATGCGTAACATTTGTTCTGTATCAATCGAAATATCACATAGTGCTTTCGCAGTACTTACCGGAAAAAGTGTCAGTCCTGGGTACGCTTTTCGAAGGTAAGATTTATATCATTGTCCCATGCAGTCGCCTCATCGACTTCGGAATCTTCTACAAGGATCTTCCCGTCTTCTGATTCGAATTCGGAGCGATAAATTGTTCATGACTTTTTTTTCGTTTTTATTTCGAATAAGCACTACTTTTGTCAGAAGCACGCATTGTAGCATATTACTGTACCTTGATGTCATGGGTGAAGCAAAAACAATTTCCGCAAATTTGAAGTTGAAGGTTCTGCCTTTGATGTCGATGCCAGGAGAGATCGACCCATTGAAGAAAATGAACGAACACCTTCTAAAATGGACCAAAACTTCAAGGATCCATTTGAATATGAATAATTAATTTTTGAAAGTTTAAATCTACTTTTGGTGGGCGATTCCGAATTCATTCGGAGAAGTCTCGGTTGCCGATATGTAAAAAATATGATCGATATTTCTGATAATCGATGTACGCGTGTCCGGAAAATTTCACAAATTTATCCAGTTGTCATTCTCAATTTATACAATTATTTTCATATATTTTTGGGGTTTCTTAATGCTCTTGGAATATCTGATGGTATCACGGTACTTTGCCACTTCAATGCATTGAGAACTTGCAGCGAATGGTTTTCAATATTATTTTGAAGGAATGTCCGAATATCATCATCTGCATAAAGAAACTCACGAAATTCTGGCTTTTTTCCTTAACTCGTCATCGCGTTAGAAAAATTAGATGGAAAAGGCCCTTCTTTCGTTAGGATTTGAAAGAAAATGGTCTGATCATCGAAAGAGCATGATTTACATAATCACACTTTTAACTCCAGTTCTGTAATGTCAAACAAATCGAAGATCTCTCATCGCATAAATCGCAGAAAATCAATGAACACGCGCACAGTAAACAAAATGCGTACAAAAAACTGATTTCGGAATGACTTGAGGCTCATTCAAATTCATGAGCCGTGATATCCGCCGATGAAGAGTTTTTCGCTGTTGACTCGACTGAAGTGCCAGTCATCAGCAAATTTTGAGAATGCCGGAGATCCACAACGTCTTCGCGATTTTTCTCGGACAAATGCCCACATTTCTGTGGAGCTTAGAAACCGGAAAACGTTCCAGCGAAGCAATGATTTTTCGGGGGAAAAAAAAAGAAACTGAGAGAGATTCCCTGGGAGACCGAGACGAAAAAAAGAACCCATGGAAACGGCTGCTCGGCTAAAACTTGTGATGTCGGTATAATTGAGTGAATGGGAACGGTACGTGGGGCCCATGCGAAGCCAGCAGGGGTTCCACGATTGCCGCTATACGAGTGCCATTGCGTCTGATGAGTTGGGTGCCCATGACGAGTTTGCTGACGAGGGTTGGTGTGAACGAGCCTTTGACAGCCAGTGCAGTCAAATGGAAAAATCTTTTGCTGCAGAAAAAAGTGTTGTTCGATGTTTCGATTTGAGAGCGCGGATGCGCCGAGATTTATTTCTAAGTACTCTATTATCCATTTAGGAAAAGTTGAAAGGATGATAACTTTGTGCTTCACATGCTGAGCACGAGGATTTCTAGAACTAACATCATTGATCGAATATAAAAATAGCTGACGACGCTTGAAATTTGTTTTTACAGCTAGATGATCCTACAGCGATCTTACTTTTTCTACAAAAAAATTCCAAAAAAACATTTTAAAAGCAATTTTCCGAAACAGTGATTGGTTCTAAAAATGCTGGTCCCAACTTCTTCACGTGAATCATCAGTTGTTTCTCCTAACTTCACGTAATTTTAAGTAATGATCAATTACATTTACGCGTATAAAATTCATGGATTCAGTGTGAGATACGGATCAGTCCCGAGGCTGATTGCTTATAAAGGACTTTCATTTTTGAAACCCGAGCTTGTCAAATTTTTAAATTCTAAATGCTGTTTAACCGAAACTTACCGTCGATGTAGAAGGCTTGATCGTATTTACGTATTTATACATCGAGAAGTTGATATATCGCAATGGGGGCTCATGGAGTTTGAAATTTGAGTACAGTCGGTATTTCCTGGACTGATAGAGCGACATTCTTTTTGAAATGGGTAGAAAAATTATCGAAAATACTTGAATAAACTTTTTAAAATATCAAAATTTCGGAGTGATCAGATTTTTTGATACTACGGACATTGATTAGACACATATCTCTTCCTTCTTACAGACGACTTGTATAAGCGTCAGCGAAATTTCCAATCGACTGAACTCGCATTCCAATTCGATACGCACACGGCATTATCAGGCGACGATTTCAATCGTTTGAACGTGATAAAATACAACAAGAAAAAAATGGGATCATGGTAGCCGTTGATGGAAGGAGTGCGTCTGAGGGCGGAATCGAATGCATTGATGGAATGGGTCGTGTGTGTGTGCAGGGAACTGCGAACCCAGACGACAGTTCGCCGATGAGTCCCGCGATTGCTCCGATACAATTGCTATTCCATCTGATGAGTCCGGAGACTTAGCGCACTTCGGAGTCTCGCAAACGAGCCCTTGACAGCCATTGCTGGCGAAATGGAAAACCATTTCCCCGCTCGGCCGCACTCGGGTCCTTGGGCACTTTTCTTCTTTTTTTTTTCTCAATTATCTGGCGTGCATCAAGGCAGTAGAAGCCCGCTTTGTTTCCACCCCTGTTCAATTATGAATACACGGAACGTTATCGGCACCAGCAGAGCGACAGACAGCAGTGCTTTCTCGCAATACTCGTGCTTCTCCCGGGAAGTCATCCGAATTTTTTCATTTTATTTTTTCATTGAGAGTAACTTTTTTCTCTTGCGAGGAAATTTCCGTCGAACTCGTCATTCCTTCGATAATACCTTTGAAGTCGGTTGGTGGCGACGAAGCCCGCCGAGCGGAAGACATCCTGTCATAATTTTAGCTTCACGAGAATTTCCCAGAACTGCGCCAATGCCATTCATGCGCAGTGTGTTTTCTGTTGCGTTTCACCATCAAGGCATACAAGATTAAGCACGTTATTTTCAACATTCTATCTGGAATTGAAAAGAGCTCTTATTTCTCTGCTTTTATCTCCTACTGCGGTCTACGCCAGTAACTTTCATTCCAGCATAAGAAATACGAAGAAAACGTAGCATACCGTGCAAATGTTTTGATCTCATTTTTTGGCTGAAACTGAAGCTGATTTAATAAAGTCTGCACTATGACAACGTGATCATCTATGCCAGTGTTCCCCAACCTTTTTGAACCCGCGGACAGGCAAATTCCCATGAAATGCTTCGCGGATTGGCAAATAAAAAATAATCAGCGGACTAATTGTAAAGCGTTTCAACGAAATCCGGAGAAATTCGGACCTTGATCGTCAACCCTTACTAGTGGTACACATACAGTATAATATGAACAGAGATATTCTGTGAACTGTCATCCTCATGTTCGAATACCGTACATATTTTGATATCAGCATATGTGATATTAAATTTCAAACGCATTGTAAAAGAGGAAATCCCTCTGTGGGCAAATTGTAAATTCAGACAGCAAATACAGCCCAACGATGGTTCATACACTTTCTTTCTGAAAATTTATTTTCATAATCATCAATGCAATTCATATAAGGACAAAGGGGAAATTTTTTGTTGTTGAACCAGATTGCACACGGGGATTCAGGCGTTGTTGTTACTCAAGTTCGACTCTATTGTGAAGTAGTCGATATTCTCTTGACGTGAAATACTGTACTGTACAAAGCGCACCGCTTTTGTCTACGGGGTACTGGTAGGTACTGGTAAGAAAGGTAAATTTATTGAATATATTCAGGTTTATGTGAGAGGCTTTATTTTAATTGTCTCATGCGCCGCACGTGAATTAACGAAATTGAACGAAAGCGACTGTATCATTATTAAACAAACCGAGCAACTTCATCAACAGCGCGGGCACTTCGAGGAGCTTCAATCACCAAGCCTGTAAATTAGCAGTTATGAGCCATTTGTGTCGCTTTTAAAACACGAGACTGCGTGTTATCGATGTACACGAACTTCAGTGCTCGTCAGTGTAGCCGAGCGATAATGCCTTCAAGTTCCATGGCTATGAAAAAGGGAATGGATCCAGCAATGAATCTTCATCAATGCAAGCAGCTGTTGAACAACCCGTCAGCATGATACGCTTGCCTCGCTCATCGACCGTGCCAAAAAAAAATGACGGACTTATTTGTGCGCATGCTGCAGACGAGAAACAGTATCCGGACATTATCAGACACAGAGGGCAGATAGAGACGGAATTGTGCAGCGGGAAGGAAATTTCCGTGGCATGCGAACTGCTGGCGATAATCCGGTGATAAAAATTCTTGCTCCCCCTGACTACTCTAATTCATCGATCAAATCCCTCTGCTTTTGGGCGTTTCGCGTCAGAATGGCTTTGTGAGCCAATTCTAATTATACTTCTGGATTCCTGCATGTTCGATGGAATCAAGAAGCCCGATGATCTTGATCAATAACCCGTCCTGTCGCGATCTCCTTCAAGTTGATGACGATATGGCAACGATTTCCATGGTTCCGACGAGAGTCCTGGGATTCCGATGGCCAAGGGGTGTCTGGATTCCTTGCGGAGTCGGAGAACAATGACCCTGTCATAATTCCAGAAAGTGATGCCTAGGTCAATGGAATTGATCCATTCCTCGGTTAATGTTTTTTTTTTCAATGGAGTAGTGGAAAGCTGTACGAGTGGGCTTGTCCATTTCATTTCCATCGCAACACTTCCATTAACTACCAATAACTTCCTTATTAACCACCATTCAAACCCATTAATGAACAAAACTTTGTTCATTGGCAAAATCCATCAGCAAACACGCAGATGGGGAAAACTTATTTTCAAAAATTCAAATTATCACTGAAATGACAAATATTTGCAATATTTAACTATCGGGTAAATGGTCCAGTGTTTTTATTTCGATACTGTATGTTTGAGCATTATGAATGCTGTCTGTGACGTAGTTACTTGTGTTATTGTGTGATTAATGTTGTGAACTGTGCTTCTGAGTCAGTGTGGAGCGGAAGGAAAGGAAGAAAAACGTGTTCTGGTTCATTCGTCCTTGAATTTGAATTAATTTTTAGAAGCTTTCAGTGTGCCTGGGGCGGCTTAGATTGGAGTTCAACATTTATTGGAAAACTATGCTTGGTTAACAGAATTACTGGTAAAAAAAAGAAGATACCTCAGGAACAGATCCCTTTTTTAGCCTGAAACTTCTCGTTAAATTTTCATTTGCACAGTTGTTTGACAAAAAAAGGTAAAAGCCTTGAACAATTAATCCGTAGCATCGCGAAGTTACTTCAATTTTTCAAAGTTCATCACTAAATAAAATATATTTTTTAAACAAGGTTCCAAAAAAGGGTGAAGCAGCAAAAAAACCAAAAAACCAACAACGGAAACCAAATTTTATTGTTCGAAAAATCCACGAGGCCAGACATCCATTAGCAAGTAATGCTCTCCATTCATTCAAATATTTTCAAATACTTTAACCATTTCGAGACATCAAAAAAGGGAAATCTGGGCATATTTTCGGACATGCAGCAGTGCCAAAATCTCACAGGAAATCATAAACAATCCACAATCTAAAGTCACCCATTTTAGAGGGTTCAGGAGACGGAAATGGGTGCAACTGTAATGGTACCTTATTTTTTTCTCTTCCGGTCTGCAAGATTATTGCTAAATCGAGCGAAAAAGTTGTCTTCAAGTGGAGGATGAAGAAATCATCTGAAGATTTTAAACTACCCTCGTTCCTGACAAGTGCGATACTCCACGAAGAAAACAGACATTCCTCTTCCAAATCGTAGCACAAGGACTGAATTGCTACATTAAAGTGTTCATTGTTCATGAGCATTTTCAGTTTCAACGGCGTGTTTTTGTGCGTAAGAGATTCAAATTCTCAAGATCTTAATCTGATGACTTCTTTTTTAAATTGCTTATTTCCAACATCAATGAATGTAAAAGGATCAATTCTACATGAATTTGTATCCAGTCTTGGAAGTTTATGTCATTAATGTGGAGTATATTTCAGCAGAATAGGAAAGTGTCGGGTTCAATGAAAAAAAAATGCTGGTATACATTCCCATGGATGACCGTCGTTCAAACTTCTGGTGAATACGAGAAATTCAGAACCAGCTTTCGACACATAAAAGCAAAAAGTCCTGTTTATTCCCAGATCGTGGGGAAAATTCAGCTGAACGTCTGATCTTCGAAGCTTTCTTTGTTCTTTTAAGGAAGCGTAGTGAAGCAATACTGGAAAGCTGCATAGAAAAATAACGGTTCTGTGTCCCGCTTTTATTAAATTCAATTTGTGAATGGTGTTCTAATTTGCATATAAATTGTTGCGGAAAAACGGTGCTGTAGCCTGACCACAAAATTCTGTCAGACAACCGCCATGCATTCTTGGAAAAAGTTATAAAATAACTATGAACAAGCATTTGTCTGAAGTTTGTTGCATAAACAAAAGCTCTGGAAGGCGAAATCTGATATCAACATGAAAGATGCTCCCTGGCATCTGCCAAAACGGAGCAGTATAGGTTCTCTTTTACTATCTTCAGAATGATGAACGGCTGACAAGGCTTTCCCACGAGGAAGTGGAAAGTATTTAAGAGGAAAAAGGAGATTTCGTGACGCAGTTTTCGGTACATCCGGGGCAGATTTTATTTTTGCATCATTGTTCGAGATCATCCCGAGTTATCTAGCTCGTGAATGCAGAGGCCTTTGCGTCGACACCGAGTACTTGCGGGCGGAAACGCACTTCCCGTCCCCGAATCCGTCTCTTCGTCATCCCGACTTCAGCCTGGTCTCGCTGCCGGAAAGCATGAATATTTGCACATTCCAGAGTGGGTCAATCGCAGAAAACAGGAGCCTTGTGTTCGAAACAGACTGAGTGGAACCCGCGTTTTGGAATGCAAAGGCTCTCGATAAACAACCACTATACAGGTGGTCTTCTTTGCGATACGAACTCGCGTGGGCGATCATTTTTCAAGCTTTTGAAACTCACCGCGTGGTTCCTGTTTTATTTATTCATTTATTTTTATGCGTACCCTCGTTGGATCCAGGCGCACAAACTTCCGTTATTGATTCCATTCGAAAATTTATTCCTCATAAATAGTGCAGTGAAACGAGGCTCCGGACACCATCGATTTTTGAATTTGATCGTTAAGTACACACTTTTTACTCTGGCCAACGGTCTATACAGCTGAATAGCTGATCCACCACGGAAACCACTGCCTATGAGAAACCAGCATTTATCGAGAAACATAAACATAGGCAGCGGAAACACGGAGAAATTCCTCGATATAATTCGAATATATAATTTAAAAATAATGCTGGTGAACGCATGAACTAAAATTTATTGAACTGACGAATTGACATTGTGTGTTTGTTTTCCGACGCTGTCAGGTAAGCTGTGCAACTTGTTGGTGAAGTGAAGTAGCATTTTAGAATCTCGATGCAGTTTTCCACACGAAGTGTACTCAAGTTCCGTTAGAAAAAACGTTGGCAGCGGCTTGTGAAGAAAATAGCCTTACGTCTTCATTCTTGGTACAATACAGTACTCTAGAAAGTGACCTTGGATTCTTGATGAACTGGCATGCTCGCGACTCGCCAAGAATAGATTATTAACTGATGCACTACCCTAGAAAGGGATCGCGGATTGGCCGAGTGGCTCCATTAGCAGACCGAGTAGGGTTCGGATTTCCGGGACGCTCGAATGTCTTATACTCTAGGAAGTGGTCGCTATCACACTCTGGCTCTCCAGACGGGAAAACGCAACGGCGGCGTCCCGGTGGCTGGGCACCATCAGGAACCATAGTTGTATGGTGAAAATAGTTTCAACGGAGACTAGTGTTCTCCAACCCGTTGTCTGCGGACCTGTGCTGGTCCTCAGAAGATTTTTTCCGGTCCGTGGGAAATTTTCCTCAGCGTAATAAATTCATTGAAACTAATAATGTCGGCTGCTATATTTATCTGCAATTTTGGAAATACAGTGACGGTTGAAATTATCTTATGAAGAATTGAGTTGGGGTTTCTCCTAATGACACTTTGGAAACGTTTCCACCTTTCAAAATAAAGCATATTAATTTTTCATTCTGAAAAACCTTTCTACTTTTCGAAGTAGCTAGCTGCTTAATTCATTGGTTCTTGACTTACTTTTTGAAGAAATCAGAAAACTTTTAAATATGCCTTTAAAATCAAATGTTTTCGAGTCAGCAAGAATTTTATGAAACTTTCCCAGTCTGCAGAAACAATTTTGGAAATTTTCTGGCCTTCAAAAATTGTATAAAAAATGAGCCAGTCTGCGGGCCTAAAAAGCTTGGGGATCACTATGTTTTCATCTGGAACAATATTTTCAAAAATTCTGACGCGGCCTATACTGAAAATATTCCTGCTTTGAGAGTTTTCGGACTCATCGTAACAGTTCAGCGCATCCCCGAGTCTTACTATTCGTGCTAACTTTGTTTAACGAACGAAACGAAAAATTTCTTGAAATCGCGATAATGATAAAGCGCTAATCAGTCGGAAGCCTATATACTGACTTCATGCCAAATACGACGATCAACTTTCGAGAGAAATTGTTTGTTCAACTCCGCCGTTGACGAAATACACTTATTTTTCTCACTCGGGTCTGCTTCAGACTGTTTGCCACGGTGAACAGCAGCACTTGAAGGAATTTGAGAGTTTGGGGTTCCAGGGCCGGGTTCTACTGCAACATTTTTGAGGAGTACATTTACGAATGAAATCAAGTACATAGCTTGTGTACCGCAGGGAAAACATAAAAATGAATAAATGCAAATGGGAAAATAAATTGGGGAAAAGCAGACATTTTAAGGCATTTATACGCTTTCCTTAAAATGTTTTTGGCTGAAACGAGAATATACTTGCACAACCGACAGGGGCCGAAAACTAATGTGTGTTTGGTATCTTGAGGGAAAATCAAAGTTTTGCCGTTTCTTATTCTTCTTCGGGAAGTTATATTATTCGAAGAAAAAAATAATCATGAGGAAGATTAAATTCAGGAGGCGGAGAGACCTTCTGACATCAAATGCGCAATCCTGCTGCAGCATCAACGAAAACATTTGTTGGAGCCAAAATTGTCATTTCAGTGATATCAATATGAATCAAAACAACTATTGCATGCAAGCATACTCCATCATGTATCGCCTTTCCCTCTTCCATAAAAGCAAATCTCACGAAGCAAAAAGGACTGAAAGGTGAAGCCAACTTTTTATGGTAGAGTGAACGCAGTACCTGAACTTATTCAGCTTTCAATCAGAAAAAGTTCACGTCCGTTGCGCGGCCATTCATTTTGCGGATGCTTGCAAGAGTTGGCATGAAGAATTCAGCATATTTTTCTATCAGACTAACTTTAAATCTTCAAAACTCCATCCAAAGACCAGCTGAGAAAAGGAAGTATTCGATACATGTCAATCCATCTTCGTCTCGGACTATTTCGAGCCAATGTAGCAGTGAACTGATAAGCTGCTGTGATGTACTGCGTGGTTACATTGGAAAGGAAGACGTTTCGACAGGTGGACCGTTGCTGTCTGAATGATACCAGCTTTCAAACCCTAGTTCTTACAACGTATCCGAAAAAAATCGGAAATGCACGGAATGCTCCTCTGTCACGCAATCTAACCGAAATGCTGATTATTACGTGGAAACATAATGTTGGGATCCTCCAGGCCCGGTTGAATTATTTCTGCGGCTTCACGGTTCTAAATTAAAGTACTGTATAAAGGATCAGAGTCATGATCCTTTCAGGATCAAGGATTTCATTAATTTAACATATCCAATGAAACCTATAGTGGTGAATGCAGATATCTCCGGCCTAATGATTGAAGGAGACACATCCAAAGCGGCTCCTCTCTGATCTGTCGTAAACTCGTAATTGGTGGATTTCCGAGAATTTCAGCTCCCTTGCGATTTTGGCCCAATGAAGCGTTTTTATTCACGATTTACCATGATGTAAAAAATTGTAGATTTAACGGAGACGAAAGCATCAGTGAACCCATGCGAAGTGAATATCCTTTGGAAATGAATGCCGTATCCACATGTGTCCTTGAATGCGACTATTTTCGCTTTCTTTGAAAATTTTTGAATATGTACATTGCCTCTCAGTGAATAAAAGTTATTGCAATCATCCTTCGCAGCACGCGTATTTCGAAATTGCTTGCTTTTGACTAAATGCGTGTAAGTCGTCCAATAGTCATGAATAACTTGTTTGCTCGAAGTGCAGTACTACTGTACAGGTGCTCAATTTTCTCGATGCTTATACGCTCGGTTTGCAGGTAGTACTTTGACAGAACAGAAGATATAATTTGTGTGGTCCAAGCCGTAACATTCCTTTTGGAGTATTTTGGTGCAAGAATCATTGAATTCATGCAGAACAGGGCTATTTTGTTAGTTTTTCATCATAGTATGACTTTACGAACACCGTTCATTCAAAGCTCTGCGCCATGCATACAGTGTTTGGTGGATGATTTTTAAAATCATTTTTATTTCATGCCGAGACATCTTAATGTCAACTTATTATACCGTATTTACTCGAGTACTACGTGCGCATACTTTCTCAAATTTGAAAGGGAAAATGGTGTGCGCGTTATTGGTGGGTGAAAATATAAAAACTTGTTTTAGAAATTCCGGCGTGCAATATACTCAATTTTAATTAGACGTTTTGGACCAACTTTAAAAAACAAAACGTATTTTAATGGAAACAATTGAAAATTGGTCGGATTCATGTTCAGTCCATGTCTGAATTCGGATTCGGGCGTTCTTATTTTTGAAATTTTGTAAATTCCGAATCACTACAAATGGGGCGTCTCAGTTTGGGCTTTGGGGTACGATTTTATCCAAAATTTCAAACTAGAAAACTCCGGTGCCCTTCATTTTTAAGGCGCGTGATGCTCTAAGTAAATAAGGTAGATATTTTTGCACTCGGAATGAGGAATAATCAGGGATATCTTCCAACGAAATCGAAAAGAACACAGCCGGCATATCGTAGAAAGAGTGACGAGGAAATGTACAAAACGTTGGGCGATGCAGAAATCATCTTCGATAGCGTCTTGTCCTTTACCCTCTCCTTTGTCAATCGACCCCATTTGAGTGCCGAGTCTGTTGCAGCGGTTAAGTCGGAGCAAAAAAAAAAGAAGAACAGTATGTTTTCCCAGGGAGTATTTTGCTCCCGACAGTCCGTGTCTTTGTGCCTGAGATAAACTACTCACCGGAAAGCAGCTTCTTCTTCTTCTTCCTCCTGTCTTCCATGGTCGCCTGGTTCCAATCCGAGCGTTGAAAGGGAAAGCGAATCCTCTGGTTTGTTCGTGTCTAAGTCCCCGGCTTACCTGAGTAAAGGGGTTCGTTTCTGGTCCAAAGCGATTCCCAAATTTCTTATACGGGTTGTCTTCCGAGTACAGTACAATAATAAGGGGATTCCGGAGCGCAGATCCTGGCTCACATCCGGAGCGTGCGTTTTCTGAAACCCATTTGGCACCCGTGGTCCCTGGAGGAATCAAGCACAAAGTTAGTCCATGTACTAAAATACATGGACTGTAATTGTTCCACTTCTATGCGGATGAACTTGATCACTTCGTAGGTACAAGATCCTCGTACATCCTTGCTGAGTTATGTGCTGAATTCTACACGATGACGCATGGTACGTTTTTATCTGGTCCTGAGACGATCAGATGATGAAGGAAGCCGTGCTTATTGAATTTCTTCTTCAGGCACAAATCAAGTGTCTTTGTTGGAAGTTTTGAGATCTGCCATCGGAAGGTGGCCGCATCCTTTATTCTGTTATTTTTTCGAGAACTGCCGTTGGAATTCCACAAATAAACTTATTTTTGTGTGCCTTTTCGGACACAGAAGAGTATTTTTTGAATTACTCAACATAATAGCGTTGTCACAGTTGGACGCGACCTATACTTTTTTTTTAGAGTAGTTGTGATTATAAAGCAAAATATCATGACATAGCTCGTCATGTTCTAAGGTTCAGGGATTTTTCCAAGTTTTTTTTTAAATTTACTGCATGATGATAAGTGAAAACTTTCCAGTTGCAGCCAGAGAAACCACCGATGTCGCAATATGCTAAAAGTTTGTCAAATCAGCTTTAAAAAAATTTATTTTTTGCCCATTAAATTTTCTAAATTTTAGATTATGACTGAAAATGCTAAAATATATATTTTGATCTCTAGTCGGACGAAAACTTTACACTTTGACACGGGTGGAGAACTTTGGCTGTAGCTGCAAAGTTTTCACTTATCATCTTGCAGCAGTACATAGAAAAACATAAGCTATGTTATGATTATTTTACGATCACATATACGCTGAAGTCTAAAATATCAGAAGTCGCGTACTCTCAATTGCTTGTGTACTAATCACGCCCATTTCCCCGTAGAACACGCATCCTTATATTTTCCAGATGAAAATGAAAGAAAACTTTTATAGAATGAATTTTTGCATATCCGCATACATGTGTGTATGAAGAATATTTTGCGTCATTTGTTTCGCAGGCCACTTTTTTCAAGAACGATTAACACATCAGTAACGTTCCTCTCATATCAATGAGATCTGGGGAGATGCAACTAGTTTCTAGCTGCATAAAGGGACTCTGGAAAACATGTATATAGGCACCAAAGCCCCTGCTTCCGTTTTCCATCTATCTAGAGGATTTTTGTCACCAGCAATCAGTGTGGAGCAAACATCGGCCTGGCCAATGGACCCACTTCGAAACCTGTGTGCTCAGCGAACAGGAAAGTGCCAAACACTTCACCGCCACCCTCGGGCTCAGGACTACTAGCTTTGCCAACTTTTGGAAAGAAGCATGAATTTCAATGGATACTGAATCGATTCTTTGACTTATTGAAACTTCCTGGGACCCGTAGAAACAATAGTTCTTTGCTGCTGCATTAAGGAAAAGAAACAATTCGGTGATCGCACTGTTGGATTCAGTTCCTCGAGATGCCCGCAAGAAATTAGCCTGAGTGCTTCATGAAAAACCATCCGCAGTTGATTTTACAGTCCGAATACGAAAGTAAAGTGTATTTAGGAAATGAATCGAGTATTTTTGAATAACCCAGTTTACCCGTTACCTTCCCCGGCGTAAGTCCATGACCTTGTAATAACTTGTGGATGCTTAAAAATGCAAAACTTACAATTATGTTACCAAAGTCATACGTTTAGGTTGTCTTTGTCTCAGGAAAAGCCGTGCGCAACTCAGCAAATGTTTCGTTTCTTTGTTGCATATAATTCACGCGTTTGCACGAAACATTTCACTTTGGTGGCAACACTGCTCGGGGTCTTGACAAGGGCTCCCTTTTTTTTGGCAGGGGCGGGTCTGGTTTGTAGAAGTGATTATACTTTTTGCGAAATTCAGCAGGGGACACAAAACCCCACGCGGCAAGCATTGATTAGCCGCCGCGGTTATTTGCACTCGGCCGCGTGCAGTTTCCGCACGGGTGATTGGATTTGCGCGGCCGGACTGCGAGTTCATGACTGACCGAAAGGAAAACGGAAGAGGATCTCACGCTTTGTTTAAAAATTTTGCCGGCTTTATGATTGCTCGAAAAACTTTTGTGCGTCGCGGCCGGAAGTACGAACGCTCGCTGCGGTCATTGAGTTATTTCCTCTGATGAGCTTCGTTACGTTTGCAGCATCAAAACTTCACTTCCGTGCTGCATGTGGACCGATTTTCGAAAAAGGACCCAAGGCTTCAAAAAATGTGCACCATGAGGGGGATCTCTGTCGGGAAAATTCTAAAGCCAGATCGTGGAGATTTATGAAACTCCACGAAAGGTCACTACAGTATTAGAATATTTACGGAAGGTAAAAAAAAATCCATCAGTACTGTCGTGCATAGATCCAAGCAGTGTAGATCCACCGATTCTTTCCTGATATGCACGTCATTTCTTTTTTAAATAAGAAAAGTCTGTCTGCTGCTTCCAACCTAAATCAGGCTTGTAAATCTAACACCAGCGAATTGAAATTTGTACTGCGATTGGAGCCTAGACACTTTCTATCGTAAAGATTGCGTCAGTCAGATAAATTTAGGAATTCGCTTTCAAATTTGCAGTTAAATCTCGTTAGAACGAATATCTTCATAACCAATTATCACTTACAAGGAATCCGTTTTTTATCCCGCAATAATAGCTGCAATATCTTAGTCAAGTGCGCTTGTAACGGATTTTTCGTTATTACGAAGCTATTGTACTGGTCGAAATCGCTTCGTTGTAACGACATTTTTCTGCAGTTCGTAATCAAATGCTATAGATGCACGGACATCGAGAAAGTAATTAAAAATTACAAATAACCAGTACAATAGCATGTTTTTTCGGTTCCGATTTTCGGGAAAAGACTGATAAGAAAGACTTGCTTATTCGGGAATATCTTATACTCGAGTAAGCATGGTTCATTTTCATCATGACCGATCCGACTTTCCAGAGTCCATCGTCAACATATATTGAAGTCATTTTATCTCCCATAACCGCAGTAGTTACTCCCAAAGTAGCCCTTGTTCTTTTCAAGTGGCAGGAAAATGCACAATAATCATTATGCAGCAGTGCAAAAATCATTTTCAGCAAATATTCTGCGTTTAATGGGAGATCCGGTCGAGGGCGGACGACGCCAAGACGTTTCGGTGCCTCGGAGTAATCGCTGGGGCAAAGAGTTATTCCGCTCTTTTCGCAAGGTCAATGGGATGCCCGCGTGAGTGGCCCAAACAAGGTTGGCGAGAAACCATTAAATCGTGATCGGGGCTTGGGTCGATGACCACGACGAATGGCTCCTATCAAG
This sequence comes from Notodromas monacha, assembly GCA_905338405.1. Taxonomy (NCBI): domain Eukaryota; kingdom Metazoa; phylum Arthropoda; class Ostracoda; order Podocopida; family Cyprididae; genus Notodromas; species Notodromas monacha. The sequence goes on along the minus strand of CAJPEX010000157.1, from coordinate 78,154 downwards.
AGACCTGATCCTGGTTCATACCAGGGCAAATGATCATTGCTCGGCGAACTACCGTGAGCCGGCGTGCGGAGCAGAAAAAAAAGTTACATGATTTTCTCATTTGCTGGCTCGTTGGGAATCGGGAGTCCGATAATTTGATCCCAGGCTGACCCAACGAGGTTCGAGGACCGGAAATGGCGCCCAAGATGACGCCCAGGTCCTGCGGTTTGAGGTCAACATCTGTATCACGATGCCTCGTAATCTTCGCTGATCGCAGCTCTTTTCACGACATAATCCTTCCTTCCGCCTGACTTCACGGCCCGCAAACCATCGAGTGTGTGTACTAAAAACAAAACAAAGCAAAAAACCAGAGCAAAAACCTCATACTGCTCAAAAATAGTTATATCCCTGAAAATAATTAAAACTTCGTGTCTCTCGTGCAGACCAGATGTTCAGCGGCAAACTGGCTTTCCAATCTTTACCAATTTTAATTTTGGGCAAAATTAAATCTGCGACGCTCCCCGCTTTCCATCCTAGCGAACTTTATCTTGATCCAGAATATCGTCCTCGATAATATGTTTGCTGAATATTTAACCAGCTGGAAATCATTTTATTTGAATATGCTGAAAATATTTCCAATAAATGCCTCTTCGATTATCTCCGAAGTGATCTCGAATTTGAACGCGCTCACAAGTTTTTATCGAGAAATACAGCACAGTATTTAAAAATGCAATTATGTCACCAGCAGCAGGACTGATGCTAGTGTTTTGTGATTTTCTAACCTATCTAAAAAATTGTGTTCAATGTTCAAAGCATTTTATTTTGAACTTCCAGCAGTCGCATATCCCTGATTATTATATAAGTTCATTATGCCGGGATTATCACTCTGGCTGTAAAACTTTACGTTAGCCGTCGAAGTATGGTTTGAGATCAGCAATTAAAAGTTTTAAATTGTCCCCTGAGGTGCACAAAAATCTTGCTGCTCGTGGAAAAGTAATTCATGCAAGCAAGTTTGTTTTTAATGCAATATCGAAAAAGAGCTATGGTACAGATACTTTTTCACTGTGTTATTGATGTGACTTGGAGCATTCGGGTTAAGAATGGTGCGGGACACTATAATTACCGGTAGTCCAGCAGGGTGAAGCCTGTGTTCCCATTTAACTGTAGAATCTCAATTAGTTCTGAATAATTGATCGCATTTTTATGGATATTCGTATGAATTACAATTGGCTCAGCCGCAGTCACACAATTACCTTTTGGCCGGTGCATTTTACCGAATCAACCTAGATCGTAATCGTAGGCCATTTCGCTTTCCACGAAGGTAATTTAATCAATCATACATATATTGCACGCCCATGTACGGAAGGAAGAAAATGAAATGCGGAAGTAGCACCGGAAAGGAGCACACGTCTCGAATATGAACCTACGGCACCGTTCAATTAGCAAATGCCCGGGTCTTGCACTCAAAAGCCCGATGAGACGATTAACTGTAGAGTATCTCGACCGATATGTGGGCGTATTTCAATAATGATAGCAAAATTTTTGTTTGTCGACAGCTCTGTGACAATGTCAAGAAGGCACTTTCTATCAGATAAAACTATTTTCTCAGTCACTGAGAGGTCGTCTGAGTCTGACACACGAACTCGTCGCATAGAACGGCATTTTCCCCGGAGTGTTTCGGAAAAAACCTGGACGCGTGTCCCTTGGGCCACTCAAGCCACCTTGGCACAATCCCGGGAATTTGAACCTCAGCTTGGTTGAGCCAAGAAAACAACCATTCTCTACCTTTTCTACACTTTGCATGAGCTCTTTCTTGAGGCCCAGATTTCCATCTCTCCTCTGTATCTTGTGGAAATATTTTTACTCGGCTTATCGCTGAAAGTTTTTCTGCTTGGCTATTTCGAGCAAGAATTTTCTGAAAGAAAATTGCGTTTTTGCGTCGAATGTATCGCGGTATCCTTTACTGACACACGTCTATGAAACCATGCGCTTGATCCATAAACATGGATGAAAAATTGCATTGAAGAGTTGCTCAGTAGTGAGAAACAGTTTTTTTTATTCAAATGCAGTGTCGTTCACCAAACTAGAACGGAAAGGAATCGCGGTGGGGATACAGACTTTGAAATAATAAAAAAACATTCTTGCATTTCACATCCCAATTTCGAGCGTATGGGTGAAACTCCCGAAGAACATAACGTGGAATAATTTTAAAGTCCCACAATTTATTATTTTTCACTCCGTCTAACTTTTCTCGTTCATGGAATGATATTTACGGATGGAAGGGCAGTGTGACCAAAATTAGAAGCTTCATAAATCGATCCCTAAGAAATCATTTCTTGAGCAAGTTTTCACCTTCGCGTTGCAAACATTTTTGGATCACGTTATGAGCTTCTATATTCATTATTTATTGAACAAAGATATCTAAAAATTTGCATTAATATACATTTATATACGTCTGAAACCAGTGACTTTATCCAGACAATTAGCATTCGAAATTTAATTTTATCCGAAAGAGTGTTTAAAAACATTTAATGCGAAGAAGGGGCGCGTGGCATTGAACTTCAATAGATTTCGAACCGTGTCTGAAAAAATGCCATGTTGTCCCATCAGCGTTTTTCCTCTTCATGCAAGCTTATAAGCATGCAGAGGAAAAATGAATTTCGATATTCTTTGTTGGTGTATCTCATCGGCAAGCAATAAACGATGCTAATAGCGTTTGCATCTATTGCGTCGACAGAATCTGTGATCATTGCAGCTTAGAAAATAGTTTATACTATGAAGGACAGCTTCAATAATTCGAATAAAAATTTCTTTTAGAAAAAAAACGGCGTCTCCATTATTATCTTTCCGTGCTCGGTGAAATACTTTAATTATTTGACGCAAACTTCCCAATTCATGGAATAGCCCGGATTTCCACTGCTGAAAGTCGTGGACCGTACTTCGGTTGAAACCAAGAAGCAGTGTTTTCGGTGGTCATAAGACTGGTCAAGGTCCATATAACACAGTTGACTCTATCATCACTACCGTCAAAAATTCACCTGCATTATTAATGGTGCATTTTGAATAGCTCATTTTGCATAGATGGACGGAGGTTTTTTTTGCGTTTAAGTCTATCGTACATCTACTTGTCGACCCAGTATATTCTGTGGAAATCCAGCGATTAGCAACCATTCCCTCGCGCTCGAAAGTTTTCTCAGAAAACGACAGTGTCTAAATCACATTTTTCCGAGTCGAAAATATCGAATCAGTTCTAAATGAGTATCTCATTTAGATGAGTATTTGCCATACCCATCCAAAATCTGAACACGAAATATATTTCATGGTTAATTTACATTTTGGAGAAGAAGGAAAATATTTCCTGATGCTGGGTCATCATAACTGAATCATGATCAATTCGTCATAACTTTATTCAGGAGCCTGAACTTTTAAACGTTTTTTGCTTGAAAACGGACTTACATTGTTCTGATAAAACTTCAAATGAAAAAGTTGTAAGATTTTGAGAACTATGTAATATTATGTGGAACCGATGTTAGTGGGAAGTCGAAGAGGGGTTCATCTGGGAAGATTTTTCTCATTTTAAATGTACGCATCAGGTAATCAAAGGTTTTTTTCAAGTGGAAGGACTGATTGAAATAAGATATCGATCAACCTTTGAGAAAGTAAGGTGTGTACCAGATGCAGCTCTCTGACTTATACAAAATACTATACAAATATATTGGGGACATCTTGAGTGATTTTACTGTTATTTGTTGTTATGAACAAATTTCTTTTCAGGACAATGAACCGGAAAATAATTCATGAATTCGTCTGAAATGTATGGATTTTTTGCTTGACGCCGAATATACTTATCCCGAAGAAAAAAAATTAATCTAGCTATAGTTTCATTCTATCGTACATCTACTTGTCGACCCAGTATATTCTGTGGAAATTCAGCGATTAGCAACCATTCCCTCGCGCTCGAAAGTTTTCTCAGAAAACGACAGTGTCTAAATCACATTTTTCCGAGTCGAAAATATCACATCAGTTCTAAATGTTTGCATTACCCATCCGAAATCTGAACACGAAATATGTTTCATGGTTAATTTACATTTTGGAGAAGAAGGAAAATATTTCCTGATCCTGGGTCATCATAACTGAATCATGATCAATTCGTCATAACTTTATTCAGGAGCCTGAAATTTTAAACGTTTTTTGCTTGAAAACGGACTTGAATTGTTCTGATAAAACTTCAAATGAAAAAGTTGTAAGATTTTGAGAACTATGTAATATTATGTGGAACCGATGTTAGTGGGAAGTCGAAGAGGGGTTCATCTGGGAAGATTTTTCTCATTTTAAATGTACGCATCAGGTAATCAAAGGTTTTTTTTCAAGTGGAAGGACTGATTGAAATAAGATATCGATCAACCTTTGAGAAAGTAAGGTGTGTACCAGATGCAGCTCTCTGACTTATACAAAATACTATACAAATATATTGGGGACATCTTGAGTGATTTTACTGTTATTTGTTGTGTACTCGAGAGATTTCCCTCGAGCGATGTCTCTCACAATATTTCGAAATAATCAGATTAAGAATCAATCCTGCTGGTCTGAGAGGTGATGGAGGATTGTCAAGCATGAGTACTGGTTTAGTGTGAGAAATACAAAGCAGGCTACTATTTGCATTTACCTTGGGAATGCAATAATACAATTAGTTCTTATTTGAGTACAAAGCACGAGTCTCGGAGATCTCTTGGGGAAATACTTCATGAAAACCCTGGCTCGTGAAATCATCTGATTATGCTTTGTGTTGATTGAGTTCCGCTACAACCCAACGGAATTCTGTGGAACATAAGCTGAGTATAGCTGCCTGTGGGAAGGCGTTGAATAGATCCGGAGTTCTGATTTCATTCCCAGCGCCGTTTTTTCCCCTCGTCCTTTTGAAACTGAACTTTGCACTGCCAGAAAATGTCTCCTCCTATATTAATCGTAGAATGAACTATAGCTAGATTAATTTTTTTTCTTCGGGATAAGTATATTCGGCGTCAAGCAAAAAATCCATACATTTCAGACGAATTCATGAATTATTTTCCGGTTCATTGTCCTGAAAAGAAATTTGTTCATTAACTATAGCTAGATTAATTTTTTTTCTTCGGGATAGGTATATTCGGCGTCAAGCAAAAAATCCATACATTTCAGACGAATTCATGAATTATTTTCCGGTTCATTGTCCTGAAAAGAAATTTGCTCATCACGAATGAAATCATTGTATCAATAAATACGATATCGGCTATGCTCATCGGTGGTGTGAGAACCGGTGTTTGTGAATTTGATTGTAACATGCCCGATGTAACCAGAAATTTTCCCTTTTGGTATTCGTTTGAGAAGTACTGGCGAAGAGTGATGGTGTTAGAATTTTGAATACGGCTTTCGAAGAGGGTAATTCGGCCTCGACAACCTGCAGTTCAAGACATTTTTCGACAGAATCGTGAGGAATATTTTTTGTGTAAGGGCTGTATGACTGCTTGGACGAAAGGGGGAGAATTCTTATCGCTGACAACATACGAGCGAAGTGAGGCGTCGGAAAGGCTGAAAACACGGATTAGCACTGTTGATTAGTTGGATGAAAGTCCGAAGACGTCTTGGAAAGTCAAGGCTCATTTATGTCCTTGCCACTGCGTGACTAGCTCACCTTTTCTGCTCCTCACTATTCAGCCTTGTTCAACGAGTTCCTATATATAGTGCATATGTTCTATACTTCCATCCTGTTCCACAAATCACTCATTCCTTCTTGTAGACGTTTTTTTCATCATCCAAAACTTTTCAGAGAATTCAGAAGACGCATTTGTATCGATTCCGTGGAAATGAAAATTTCCATTTCTAAACATCACTATTATCGAACAAATGAGTATAGTTTTCTACGCGTACCATTTCTTAATATCGTCTTCTGCTCTGGAAGTACTATATCCAAGCGTCAGGAAGCTGTATTCGTTCACGGAATCTAGATTTGTATTCTGAGAATAAAGAATGGAAACTAGAAAAAATTCTGCTGCATCTGAGTTTTTTGCTTGCTCGTGTTTTAACGACGTTTAAAAGCTCTAAGATGTGAGAAATGATTCCAAGTACAGTACTGCAATCTGTTCAGCCCCTGATTTGATTATTTTATGTCACATTTAGAAGGGAGCCATTTTCTCGAGTCTTCTTGAAAGATTATCCCCATTTGTCTGAAGTGAATCAGACTTTTTCAAAATAATTTTATTCGGCCAGAAAAAATCATCGAGGGAACTTCTGGTTTTTAATTTTGGGTATAATTTTGGTATTGTTCTGTTAACTTTTCTGAAAACAAGAAATCTAGCTCATAACTTCCAGTTTCTCTTACACTTCACCGTAAGTTATTGCTAGCCCAATTTTTCTTCGCATTTTGCAGGGAAAAGTTTCAGAAAATTTTGAAATTCATCAATTTGTGTTCGTGATCACTCGTATTCTGCTTCGGGGTCTCATTAAGGTTGCTCGTGCTAAAAGTAATCTCGAAAATAGCAAGTTCATGGCTTATTTTCTGCTTGATGGATTTGCTATTTCCAATGATTATTTTTTGCCCCTGTTCCATAAATATTGTTTGGTTACATGGTATTTTAATTTTTACGTGTAATAGTCCCATCAGATGGTTCTTCGCATAATTTGGTATTTAAATGACATGGTATCATGCCATGTTTTTTTTTTACTTTGCAGTCAATTTGCATCGGATTAATGTGTATCGATTGCTGCCAGTTTTTGAATAATCAAAATCTAATCGAAAAAACGGGATTATTATTTGAAGTGTATGGTGCTGATCTTGGATCTGCTCATGTTTTCTTGACTTCAAGTTCTTCTACGAAGATGCAAGCACGAATATTTTTTTAGCGAACCCTTAAAGTAGAAATTATTTTCTGTTGCTGAGTAAACCTGTCCTGGAACCAACATTGTTGCCAGATGAATGAATGAAGTTTCTGCTTGCAATTCATGTCGAGAACGCAACGTTTGTTCATGATGCTGACAGATGAGAAGCTGAGAGAAAACTGTGATATTTATTTCCTGTGCCATATGCACTCCTGTTTGCAAAAATTTCCTGGTGAAATTAATCCTGGGAAAATAGCGCAAGTTAGCATAATCGCTCCCTTCGTGAAATAATAATCCTTTAAATCATACTTTCCGCGGCCACATTTCTCTACACTCGTAAATGTTCTTGTCAGTATCAAATGGCATGGCTAATATATGCACTCCCGAATTCCCAGGAAATGTTTGCCTTATTTGATACCTGAACTGTCTTTCAAACTGACGCAATTGCTGCTTAGTAAGCTGTAATTTACGGTGAAGTCAAGAATGCAAATTATAAGGTTAATGAAGCCGTGTCAACTGTTCCGGTAGTCATTTGACGGATTCTTGAGGCAGCGTTCCGTGATAATGCACGGGTTGCTATGGAATATATGAATGCAGAAGGCTACAAAAATCGCGCACATTTTCTCTTTTTGTAGCATTATTCTCCATTGATCCGGGATGCAAATATTTTTTCTTGTCGAGCGTATCTTTTACGAGCCTTGACAATGAAAAAAATTCTGCTCGCTCAATCGAAGTAAACAACTGGATTTTTTACATTTTCCTGTCAAAGCACTGGATCACGTCAGGGGAATTTTCTTTACTAACCTCCGCTGTGGTTTGAGTGCTTCAATATTTCTCCGCGGTTTTAGAAATTCCCTCGAAAATTGTACATGCAATCCAGCGACTTTTTTCTAGTTTTTGAGATTTTCAAAAACACGAACAAAAATCTCGAACTCAAAGTTTGTTCATCTCAAAGATCCTCCGGGTGATGAAGAAGAACCAAACATTACTGCTCTTAGCAAAAATATATTGTAGCTGTCGAAAAAAAGGCCGAGATACAAAGCCGGAGTAAATGCTTTCAGCTGGAGAAACTCTGGCTTGAATGCTCCATCCTAGGATTGCACGAAATCATGCGCAGATCCAAAAGTCGCACCACTTTCGTAGCATCCCACGTATCCTGCTTCCGGACTGGAAGAATGAGAAAAGTCATGATATATGCGCTTGCACTAATTTGCCAGCAATGCGATGTACTAAAGCCAGGCAATTCCTGGCAGGTCAAGAACAAAGAAGGCCACCGAGAAAACCAGGAAGCATATTGTACAGTGAACAAGAACAAAACAGGAAGAAGGAAAGACTAAACGCAGTTTAGAGTCGTTCGTACCTTACACAGAATACGTTATTGTTGACTCGGCTTGAGCCGTTGGTTTAACGACCAGTGAGATACGCAATTTTCTCATGCAATGAAGTCCAACACGGCGGAAACCCTTCTGTTGCCGGAGGTGCAAACACCGTTTAAGCGACCGGGTCGTTGCGACCCATCCCCCGTTGAGATGAGGCCCGCAAGATGGAAGCAATTTCTCGACGACCTACGCAGAAAATTCGAGTGGAAAGAAAGCGCGTTTTCAATAAATGATGAGATTCTTGTCTTCCCGCAGTAGAAAAAGGTCGCATCTCGGGCCTTGGGTTCTGAATTACGCCCGGAGCTCTGTTTTTCCGAGTCCGCGCAGCGTGTGAGCCAAGGAAGCATTATTAAACGACTTTCCGGACTGTTGACGTCCTAAAAGCTGCTGATCTCGTTCGCCGGAGAAAATGACGCTGGAAACTGACATCTAGCTTTCCACGCCACTCGCAAGACGGAAATGACTATATTCCTTTGTACCATCCCATTTCCAAACACTTCGCTCGTAAAGAGTGATCCTTTATAGCCTTTTAGTGTATACAAAAAAGCGTACCACCCAGCGAACGAAGGTTTGCGATCAGTATCGATGCAGCTGGTAATTTAAGCCATGAAAATATTCGTTGATTTTACAAAATCCATCGTATGCAGGGTGTCCTCTCTACTGTAACGTAGTGGAGTATTTGAACAATTGATTCAAAACAACGATGCATCAAATGAAAAAAGCTCTTCTTAGCAAATGATAAAAAATATTTATTTTGCCGATATTTATCTTGCTAAACTTCGTAATCTAACAACATATTTATTTTGCTGACGAATAACGAGCCGCCTAATGCTGTGTGCAATTTAAAATTCACCCATATACAGTATTGGTCAATTGAATCCACCCCGCTTCGTATTCTTTACAAAGGTTTTCGGAGGGGTTCATCATTTTTCACTGAGCATGACTGAAATTTAGCATGAGACTGAAAGACCTGACTTCATCAGAAAAATAATATCATTTTGTGAATATTGCCGACGAGAAAATCGTCGCAAGAGAATCCACGCATCCGTTCTGGTGCGACACTGTCTCTAATGACGAGACATATGCTATCACTTATTTTTTTCCCAAGTTAATGTTTTCTGGATTCAACTACAGTATAATAATTCATACATCATATTAATGTTTTCCGAATGAAGAATTTTGAATGTATTTCATCCCCGTGTGTGGTAAAAAAAAACATTCTGACAAGCCCATCTCACCCTGGAATCGGATTCCGCACAACCTAATAATTTTATCGTTGAAGATTCATTACGCACGCAATTATATAGTTTCGAGTTATTGTTTTATGAAAAAATTGAAGCAGGGAAAAGGGTTCATCCAAGTGCCCGGGTCACTTTTTGTTTTGTTGCTGTGCTCTTAATTGATGTGCAATGTCGGTACAAACGTAAAGAGCTAACATCGTTGCGGGGTTGTGAGGTAAATCCCTCTTAAAACTTCCGGAATGTGCATGAACGTGGCTGTTTTCTTTATGTCAAGTGGTTAAGATGAGCGGGTCTTGGTTAAGTTTTGTTGACAGCTCCTCTTCGTCAGACGAATGTCTCGTGATCCTCCTTAACGAAGTTCTGTAAGTGTACTTCATATGGAGTAGCAATCCCGGGTCACTAAAAGATGATCTTAAACCTAGAGCAGGTTGGTTCTACGACTTCCTCTTGATCGCGTCCAGAGGTCCTCTAATTTTACCTATATGTTTACCGGATTTCGGAGTCTTGAATGTGGACTGCGGATCCCATGATTGCATCAGTAGATCAAGGTGGCTTTGCGAAGGTGCATGATTTCGCGCTCGGAATCTATTTCGGGAAATGAATATAACAGGCATGAGGAGAAAGCTTTCATGGAAAGCTCATCTTGTATTGTTCCGTGGAATCGAAGACGTTGCTGAGTTGTGGGATAAACTCTTTTGAGGATCCGCTGAGGTTATTGCTTCCAGCACTTGGAAAATATATCGTTCCGTACGCATGCTTCAAAGTGATTCTTGAAATTGGTTTCCTTTACGTTTGCTGTTTTATGAATACGCGTTCGAAAGGTATAGTTTTTCTCTGAAACCGTCTTGAAAGATTATCGGAAAGTCTACTTCAACAAGAACGTTTCCCGGGGATTCTGCAAAAGTTTTTTTTTTCGAGGCGTGAAGTTTAGAAGATTTTCGTACAAATTTTCGTATTTATATTAGGTGAATCATTTGAAATTTTGCCCAAGGACAATCAGATGCTCTAATTAAAAATGAGTCTCCATGGAGACCAGTTTATTTCTTACCTGGTTCTTCTATCTACGAGAGCTGGCTTTAAAATTTCTTTCTTTTAAATAATCAAGATTCAACATTCGAGGTCTGATCCACGCAATGCATTGACTTCGTATACATACGTTTTGCATTGCTTAATTCATTATTACAGTATATTGAGGATGATTAATTTTTTTCCGATTTCTTCGAATTTTGTGCCAGTTCAAGTAAGACCATCATTTCCTAACATCTGGAAAAACTGATTTTTTCGGAAAAATGAAACCTAACTTCGTGCTTTTTCTTTGCGTCTATTTTTGAAATTTGTTGCTCTTATATTTTTAACTCGCTTATTTCGAGATTTTACCAGGTTGATACCGTGCGTAGTTAGGGAAGTAAAGAACTTCGAAGATATTGTTTTTAATCTTAAGAGAAACAACGAATGCATGTGTTTGGGTTATATTACCTTTAATCCTGGCGAGGTCCCAAGCTCAGTTGTTTAATTCCTGGTAAACAAAATAAAAGCTCCAAAAGCTGCTCCACTTCGGAAACAACCGACTTTAGCTATAAATATCTCGCCTCAAGGGAGATAAAATTTTTGGCAGGGTGTAGTCCTTCAACATGATGACCCATTTTTTGTTCTCTAGCCTACTGTGGTTTTCGCTTCGAAGGCGTGAATAATTTAGGTCGGAATTCCTAGCGAAAACTCGAGGGATACTACCCAAATGTAATTGGACCGAAGGAAATGCTGCAATGCCTCATCCGTTGCCTTGGATTCTTGACGTCACTGTGAGCTTCTGGCGTAGTTCACACGACACAGAGCAGATATAAATTTTCGGTTGGACACTTGACTCTGAATCACTATCACGTGACGGCAATGCAATGAAATTTAGGCTCCCACGAAAACGACCTTTAGAAGGAAAATCGAAGCGTCGTCGTTCGGCGTTTCAGCAAGCTCAAGGTCAGTGTTTCAAATAACGCGAAGTTATAATCAGCAAAAAAAAAATTGGGGGCTCAGATTCGCAAACTCCGAACAAAGGCACGTGGATTCGTGTTCAGTATCAAGTACACTATATAGACATCCAGAATCTTTCATTCTTTCGAAGGCAGGACAACAGCTGGAATACTGTTATGAGATCCGTCGTCAGACAAAATCACTCCGAAGTTTTGTGGCTATTGGGATTTTCCGAACCTTGTGGGCGTTTGATAAATCCTCGAGAATATTTGTTTCCATGTTTGGCTCATCCGGAAAGTACGGAGTACTGTTTATCTCGTTGACGGTCCGCAGAATTTTTTTTTTCTTCTGGTGATCTCGACAGGCTTGCAAACTTATTGCGATGAACGGAAGCTTGCCTTATTCTTCTGTCCTCTCGGATCCCTCGTGTAGCGATCTTCGACGAGCAGAATTTCCAATTTCGGATCCCGCCGAGTGAGTGAAAGGCGAATTCTCCTTTTTGGTTTGCTCACGACAGTGTTTGGATCTCGGGATCTACTTCTTTTGATGGCGGTCGGAGGGCGGGATGAAAAGCGTTGCTTGTCTCATTCCGCTTAGCTCCGTCAAAATAAGTTCCGGCCTACAAAAGACGCGATGAGGAGGGAGGCTTTCGCAGTGAGCTCTCCCTGTCGACGACATCGGCATTCGTCAACAGCGAAAGAACCAAAAACCCCTCAACCTTCCCCCCCACCCTTACCCCCGGGTAGGGGTCCACGTGCTCATCGTAATGACAAATACGCGTCAGCCGAGATACGGTGCCTCGTCGTCGATGAGTCCATTAGGACGCAGGGTCAAAAGACCGCCGAACACAACTGCTTTTGTGGATATATGAGCACCACCCAACTGAAATTCAGCTCAAGGGGCAAACTGTTATTTTTGTTTGAAAGTTTGCATTACTATTCTCATCAGATTAAAAAAAAAAAACTGGAATAGTCCATATTTTGTTAATGTTTCTAGGCTGCGAAAAAAAACTTGACTGGCAACTTGGCAAGCCATTTTTCTGCTAGTACGCAACAACATCAGGACATTTGCGGGAGATATCTAGAGCTGTGGAAGTGAATTGCTCAAAGGGAACTTTGGCTATGTGCAGGAAAATGATTCAAAAAATTCTACGAATATTCACAATTGGGCGGCGCGCAGTTGAGTGTCGACATTTTATTAAGTATTTTATTTAGTTATTTTGCTCAACCTTGTTGTTAAGCTTTAGTTCGTAAAATTCTCGTGGTGGGCCTTCAAGACGATCAAAATCCTTCGCCGGTAAGCGTACTTTTTGGCTTGCCCTAGAGACGAGGTTCTAATCGTATTTAGTACGGAATCTAATAAGTCTCGTATTTATAGAATTACCTTAGTTTTTGGCCTCTTTTAAAATCTTCATTTCCTTCGTCTCGAGCTGAAAACCATGTTTTTGAAACAAAGCGTAAAAAATCCTTTAAAACGTGATGATATGTCATTCCACAGATTTAAATGAGAACATTTACCAAATAAGTAAGCCTACAGTATATACTGAATGCTGCCTTGTGATATATGAAGAACTTTTTTCTACTATAACAAAGTTTGGCAGATTCAGGGTATAGGATCGACTTTGCTCAGAAGGACTCAAATGATTTTAGTACTCGTGCGCCATTCCACAGATGTCTTGTCCCCTTTTTGCTAAACCAAGTCGTCTAATTGAATCTTAATCTAATTTCCACGCACCAAGGAAACATTAGATATTCATAAACTGAATTATCGCGGAATGAGGACTTTTGATATAATTTTGTATGAAGATTTCGAGAGTGGTATCTGGTATAAAAGACAGAAAAATAAACCAAGCAGCCTTTCTGACCCGTCATCACAACTTAACTCCCTGCAATCTTTCTGGAGATATCAAGATGGTGAAGAGCACGAGAAACATTCCAGCGTTATTTTTTTCTTTCTTTTTTTCATAGGAAAGTTTTGTTTTTAGGCTTTCACTGTTCTTCGCAGTGCTGCGGACATGCTTAAGAGAGATCTTAGATAATAGTGCGGGATCAATAGTGTTGTCAAGAGTGATTTGCTGGATTGTGCGCCTCCGCGTACTGAATAATACCGGAAAGCTTATCGACAGATTTCTTTTTAAAAGTTTGCTAGCAAAACATAGCAACGAGCTAAAGGTAGATCTGGTTCGCACAAAGATTTCAAAGTATCCGTCCATTTGTTCAGTCGTTCTCGGAGGAAACCTGCGTTGGCTGCAGATGCATCCCAGATTGCTCTAATGAAACGACTCGTCGAAAGCGAACCCGGGTCGGGGTACCGTTTCGCACGGGTCTCATTCATCAATGACAGCTGCAGCGTTTGCACGGTTTTACGCTGATTAAACTGTCCATGGAGAACGCAGATTTCTCTCGAAGCCTGCGTTTAATGCGATGCTGGGGTTCTCATTGGGAGGCCCTGTTTCAGCGTCGGTACTGACCTTGCGGCGAAGGATTATTTTTGCCTTCATCTGGCAACGCTTTTATGATGCCTCGAAGAAAGTTAATTTCCTGTCCCTGTGGAAAGCACGGACTCATTTCGTAATTTCTATGGGATTCATTCCACGTCCCTGCCAAAATTCAGGATTACTCAACAGCGAAATGTAAATACCCAAAAGAGTTCATTTACTCAATGTGTAGCGCATCGCAAAATGTTGAGCATTTCGACAAAAAGTTACAAGGGATTTGTCGGGTAATCTTTTGCACACAAAAAATCCAACGGAAAAAACATACATGCACACCTTCGGACAATGACGAAAATGGTTTCTGAGCAAGGCCTCCTTCGATACAGAAAACCAACGAATACACCAAAAAAGCATTTTTTTTTTAAATTTGATCATTAATCGTAGAGTGTGCTGTTTTTTTCTCCTTAGTGTGAATGGGCACCTTTTCTCTGAGACACGCCTTTGTGAGACACGTTCTTCCGCTTTTTCAGATGTCACCGACTGAAACTGTCGCACAAAAAATACTAAAACGTCGCCACACAAAAATACTAAAACGTTGCTGTTTTTTTATATATATTGCAGGGAACTGCGAGCTGATCCACGATATAATTCGACGGCCATTTCGATCATCAATCAAAGGTCAGTTTTCTGTGCGTGTGACCCGGGATGAGTGAGAATCAGTACTGCTGAAGGCAGATATGAATTGTCTTCCCGATGTGCGACCGAGATACGTACCAGCTCTTTAGGCCTAGGAATAGGTTCGCCGCCTTTCCCATGATGGTCGAAATAATCGTCTTCACTGGAACCTCTCAACCAGAAATCTTTCCAAGGTCGAAGATGCAATTCTTAGTCCATGAAAGGACGAGAATGTTTCTTTCGTGTTTTAGTACCAAAAATGTTAGTTTCATTAAAATTACAGGCGTGTTCTTGGTCTTCTGCAATTAAAATCTGCTTGCTCATTTTCCACGACTTAACGCGAAAAAGTCAATTTTATCTCTCGTAGGTCCTGTGATTCATTTTATTAGCGATGGTTGCGAAGCTTGAAGATTCAACCTAAATTATCTTGTGTTCGAATCAGTGCTGAAACTGGTTCAAATATGAAGTACTTCATATGAAGTCCGCAAATTTTAAATTAAAGCATAATTCTCCTTTTTGTGGTTAAATCAGCATTGTGGAAGACACGCGAATTCACACCATCGAGTTGGGCACAAGGCCGCAGTTGAGGCGACTTGAGGTCAAGAGTTCGATATGAATCAAGGAAGCTTTTTTGGCACTAGTTCCTTTTTTCACTTGAATCCGAACATGAGATGTCTTGAAAGTGAAGTAAGCGATACGATAACTCACACGTTCTTTTCCTCGCGATGGCCAAAATTTTCTGACCATCGCGATGGTTTTTTGGTGCGTCTGTGACGATGAGGAAATCCGTATCCGTGATCACTATAGACATGGGCTAGGTTTAGATTTCGATTCAACTACAGTATATCCATAGAATGAACAAGGAAGCAGTTGGAGGAGTTTTTGAGAATTGATGTTATCGACCCATGAGAACAATAATTACGACTCAGCAGTCTGTCTCTAGACTATTTTTCTGATGGTCTACATTTTTCTTTATAATACAAAACAGACCAAAAAAGTGAAACTACAATATAATCCACTTGATTGAAACATGGGTCAGAAATCTCATCCGATCTGCAGGAGTGTTCACAGAACAGTAAATATAAATATGATCTCAACAATATGTTGTCAAGATCTTCAAACTTATTACATCCAGTGAAGTAATCTCACATTTATCTTGTTCTGCTTTCATTCATAAATCATCATTTTATTCTTCACATTTAGCTTCGAAATTTGAAGCGTAAAATACAAACAAAGATGAAAAACTTTCAACACCCTCGACAGGATGAAAGTACATTATGGTGATCTTCTTGGGTGTCGCTCAATGATGTACAGTACTTTAAATATACCTTCTGATGAGGGTGAGAACCGAATCTATTGAAAACGCCGATTATCCCCCCACCTTGAAGCATAGTATGCAGAAGAAGTTTTGAAACAAATCTCAAAACATACTGTGGGCATCCCATAAAATACGACGAAGATTAAGAATGTCGAAATTATAGTTGTACTATACGCCTGTTGCCTTCAACTCAACTTACGCCGCTTGGACGGACGCAAAGACATTCCCCCGCACAAAAGTGAAAAAAGGAATGAAAGGAGAAAAAAATTTCGTGTTAAAATCTTCAGTGTAATAGTTAATTCATAATCGGAAGCTCAACCTCTTACCGCCCTTGCATAGAACGGCTTGTTTGCTTTGGAATTCCACACGATGCGTTGCGCAGTAATGTGGGATGACGGTAGAAGGAACTGACACATGGACATTTGCTTTGATGAATC
This sequence comes from Notodromas monacha, assembly GCA_905338405.1. Classification (NCBI taxonomy): domain Eukaryota; kingdom Metazoa; phylum Arthropoda; class Ostracoda; order Podocopida; family Cyprididae; genus Notodromas; species Notodromas monacha. The sequence continues at coordinate 61,874 of CAJPEX010000157.1, read as the reverse complement.
CGTGACCAGTGGCAGGAAAAAGAGGGGTTCGCTCAACGGATGAATGATCATCAGGCCTGCAAAAGAGCGCGACGGTGTTCGTCAAACTCGAGCCCGGTCGACAAGGGCCCGACACGCGTCGAGCACCGGTGTAGTAGGCACCAAGGATTTCCTGGCGAGAACCGACAACGAGGGATCATCAGGCCTGCAAAAGAGCGCGACGGTGTTCGTCAAACTCGAGCCCGGTCGACAAGGGCCCGACACGCGTCGAGCACCGGTGTAGTAGGCACCAAGGATTTCCTGGCGAGAACCGACAACGAGGGAGCTGTATAATGATGTGCCTCAGTTAATGGACGATATTGTTCTTCTTCGAAGTCCATTATGGGAAATCTCTATTAGTCTATTATACTGTGAATACAGCATTAGTTAAGTGGAAAACTGAATTGATAAACTCGAAAAGTCGCATAACTCAGAAATCTGAAGCTGATGAAATGGCTAATCCAAACCACATCCCATAAAAATTCTGCAAAAATTTCTGAATTACTATGTCGTTAAAATGAAGCAACAAACAACGATAATCACGTAAAAACTGATCGTTAACAGCCTAAAAATTAACCATGCGCTCTGACGTAACACCCCTGTCCCCCGGGGAAAATTTATTTAATTTTTCTCCTGGAGGATAATTTCTCGTAGTCTATCATTCGAGGCACCGTTCGCTATCTGAAACGAAAATTGGCGGATGCCTGAATTCAATGTACAGAAAATCCACCTAATGAATTTTTGGGGGAGAATTTCATAGGATGTTTAATCGAAAACCGTTTCTGATCAACTTATCAATTCAGAATTTGGCACACGGATATCAGACGAAAATTCGAACACTTTTAAATGTTATAAAATCCGCAATGTTGCATGCATTTCTAAGAACCATATTTTCGCGCGCTGTATATTTTGAAGGAAATGAAACTTTCACATAATATGGCTGAGATGCAAGTGGCGGAGTTTTGGTGTTTCAAACACGTACATTCCGAATAACTCCATTATTGAAAGCCACCGATATGTTTTATTGAAATGGTACTCCATTTTCTTGCTCTCTTCATTCTCTATCATGTGCAAATGATTCTGATCATTAGAAAATTCGCTCACGTTGAACTGCCAATTATTGAAATTATGACTTTTTCGAATGTATTCAAAAAAGTTCTTTACTTCATTGTTTGTGTTGCAAATGCATTAAATCACCTTGGGCAGGCATAGTATTTTAACGTGTCGGATCTTATAGAAAAGCTATCGTTGCTTTAAAGTTCTTAAAATTATTTAAATGGTTGTCGTACAACCTGGAACGTGATTGTTACTCCATTTCTTAAACATATAAATAAGGGCCCTTCCATAGTTATAAGAGCTCTCGACCCGAACCTTATTCCACCCTACGGAAGAAGTGTTATACCCAAAGAGAGCTAAGAGCGTCTTATAAAAGACGTAGCACTAGATGTTTTCTTTTGCAAGAAACTCTGAATCTACTGAATCTATTTTTGTCGATAACCGAGCGCTCGTTCATGAAGTATACCGGGGAAAGTCGAGCTTATCAAAAGAAGAGTCGAAATCAGAACCCTGCATGGCGGGCTTTACTCGCTTCTTACACCGCGGAACCCGTGGCGTGGGCACCGGTAATGACAAATGACATCCTGTTCATCCCTCACTCTGCACCAGCCAGCGGCTGTTTGCTCCTCCACAGTCTCCATAAATATCCGCGGCATCTGTTTGCCCAGTACGGCGATTTTTCACAGCGTGGTTCATATCTTCGGTTTGTTGTGTCGGCGAGTCTGCCGACCGAACGGCTGCTTCATAATTCAGCGGCGTGATGCGCATTGAATTGACTAATGGTTCGAATGGCTCGTGTCTGACCGACGTCCACCGAATACACCCTGACTTGACGAAAAACGGTGAGAAACCCCATGGGGTTGTACACTGCTGGAGCGCTGCGTTTTCCGGTTTGACTGGAATCCGGATACACATCCCGGTCATTCGCCTTCTGTCTCAGTCTGTGCCGGAAGAGAATAGAGCGCGATGCAAAACGGCACGACACGAAGCAGCGCGCGTCTCACACTGAGCACGAAGCCACGGAAAGAAATTTCCTAGATAAAAACTCCCTGGAATTTCACATGAAATTCCGTTGAAAAAACATTTTTGGAACACATTTTCATTACAAACATTACTTTTTACAGACCTTCGCAGAATGAACACTTGAAGGATCTAAAAACCATAAGAATAAAACGTAGCGCAACAGAATACAAATCACGGAAGGATTGCAGTTTCCTTCAAAAAATCATGTTTCTTTAAATGGACAGCTCTATAATGGATCAAGGTATATAATGTGGCTGTTATATGGTCGTTAAAATTGTTTGAGTTTTGATGAAAGAAATAATTTCTGCCTCTGAATGTCCGCCTAAACATCTCTCAAGGAAAATTTAAAACTGTGGTATGCCACAAAAACAACCGCGAATTTTCCTGGAATAAGTAAAAATCTACCCGACAACCAACAACGAAAATATGAATTCTAAATTCAATTTTCAAGAATGCAACAGGTTATATTCAGTATCTCACAAATAGGTTAAATTTTGTGCTGCAGGTGACGTTTACAATGAGCAGTGAGTAACGTCCGTGTTCAGGCTTGCGATTTGCAAAAAAATATTACAAAACAAGAATCGCTTTACCAACGGATTTTGGAGCAGAAACATACGGTATTTTTTTTTGAACATGCTAACCTGTGATTTGAAGCAGTTTATCATAAAAAAAAATCTTCTTTCAAAATATTTTTACAGCGATTATTTCTGAACTTCCACTATTTTTTTTCAGAATGTTTCAGAAAATTGTTTATTTCATCCATAAAGATACCCGCGCTTTTTTTTGGAAGAGCTTGGGGGGACTAACCTAGCCATCATTAAATATTCCCGCTGAGAAACTGCATCGAGTACGTTATGATTTGTGCTTCAATTTTACAACTGCTTCTCACCAGGAATATTTCAAAATGTTTCTCAAACACACGCTGTTCGGATGAAGCCCGGTCTTTTGGTAAGCTCTAATTTGTTACGCCACGCTGTCAGTTCCTGACGGATCGGTGTTCCATGTATACATGCCACGAAGAAATTATGTGCTGCCAGCATATCTTGACGCTTCATGCAATGTAAAATGAATCAGCATATCAAATCTAGTCATAATCTACGATGTTATTTGTATAAAGTTAGCTGGGTTCTCCAAAAATCATTCGTTGATAAATCGAAAAATTCTGGGCGTCTTGAAAATTTCTTTCATGCTCATAAAAATTATGAAAAGTGTTTCGTGGAATTCAAGAGCGATGACAAGTGAGTGAAGTTCACCTTCGTGAAGTACTTCAACTGGGATAGAGTTCCCAGCTCGTCAGGGAATCGAATAATAGATCGAGCATCCACAAGAAACCCATCCATTCTCAGGACTCGATGCAGAATGCAACGTACGAGGAATGATCCGTATAGTTGAAGTTCACCTTCACACCGAGTACTTCTCATCCAGGGGTCTCGACAAAGGATTCCCAGCAAGCCAGGGTTGGCGAAAAAGACATCTGCGAGGAAGTCATCCGTACTTAACCCATCGCCTCGATGTTCCCAACATTAGTGTGTGAGCGAGGTCGATGGAATCAAGTAGATCGATCCCCGGGACGAGGCTATTATGCGGAGCGATGTGTGGCCAGCCTGGGTGCGCTTTGCCACGACGGCCGCGTGTTTGCATCGCTCAGTGCCCAAGATTAGCCTCGCGATAGGACTCACAAATATTAGGGCTACAAATCGCGTTAGCTGGGGGGTTTGGAATGCCCGGGGCTTGCTCGTCATCTCGATGGGGGATAGCCTTCAGGAAATGCGAGCATTCGGCCCGAACTGGAGCACTCACATTGATCCCCCGCGGATCGATCGGTTATCAGTACCTGCGCGAGATTCTATCCGGATTACTCGATCTCCCCCCCCCCCTCCAAGCAAATGAAATGCCCAGTACTTCATTTTTTTGCGTATCACCATGAAACTTGGATTTCATTGCCATCAATTTAAAAAGGAGGCCTTTTCAACCGATGGAACCCGTATACCGTCAGTGGTACATGAGCACCTGACAGGTGGTACTCAATATATACAGTACGACATTTACTCGAGTACAACCCGCTTCAGAGTAAGCTACTGTACGCACCTTTCTTTTTCGGGTAGAATTTACCTATCTCAGTTCTGTTGGCTGAAAATAAAATTTTGTTTGAACTAACTGAATTGTAACAGGATTGGTGCCAAATAAAATGTATCCTTCGATATGTTCACTTACGGGCTGAATATAAATCATACCGCTGTTTCCATGATTTTCTTTTCAAATCGTTTCTATGTAAATTTGGTAATCTGTCCATCAGTGACTTTCTAATTTTATAAGTGCTCAGAGCATCTAAGATATTGAAGCGTGGTGCGTCATTTTCTATAGGAACCTTGAAGTGCACGATATTAGTGAATTATGGGAGTTTGAAATGAAAGCGTTGATATTTCTAGCCACGCCGCTGGTGGTTTTGGGCTATCTAGAGGTATTAAATTTGAACCTGTCATATTAAGAAAAAGTAAAACATAAAAAAGTATTGAAACCCCTACTACTGCAAAGACACTAGCTAACACGTTACGCTTATCTATGCATCACATGGATCCCAGTTTTCTTCTGCTGAAGATTGCTGGACTTTCAAATCCCGAGTACCACAATAATGAATGAAAATTCAAGAAAATTATTTACTGTATTTCGAGTCAGACGCCCTTCTTAGAGAACGGATTCCCAAATTTACAGGGATAATGGTACAGTTTTTTCCCCCGATAGAGTCGAAGATAATTTTAGCGCCTTAAACTCCCTTGGAATGCATCAAGATCAAAAATATTCCTCGAAGTTTGATATTTGTGGAAATTCTCTTGACGGCGATGACCTAGTTTCAGCGGAATAAAAAATTACCATGATCTTTTTAGAATTTAATCAATGTTAAGCACGACAGCGTATATCCTGATTGTAGTTCGGCTGAGGCCCTTCTGTGAAATGAGAGCCATTTAACTGAGGCTTGAATAAGCCATGGCTGGCTGGCAGCGACAAGCTTAAGCGCTGCGACGGTGCCACGTGGATAAACTTTTCCATCGGATTCGTCGCGTATTTTGCATACTCGGTGGTGATGTATTATTCAATTGTACGCGCTAATTCACGCGAAGCGAAGTACTATGTAAGGCGCCTGGAAGATTTGCGGGGGTAGCGGGGGTTTTGCGGAGTTTCGTGAAAATTTCTCCCTAGGTTTCAAATCACCGAGATGAATTCAGAGCTGGCGAGGAGCTCGAGATTAATTATTTCTTTGGTGTAATGCGTTTGCATTATGGAGATTTTCCGTGAAAAAAGGAAGACATGTTTCAAAGTCCACGAGAAACGAGTTTTACCTCGAGGTTTTTCGCTCCTTTGGAGTTTTTCAGCTTTCATTTTCGCAATAATTTCTGTTGAAGCATTCTTCCTTTACTTTAAGTAATTGAATCATTACATTAGCGCTTGGCATAAAAACGTCCGCTATTCGTTTTACAGCGAAGTGAATATTTCACCTTGACCACATTTGACCCAATAAGTCGAGCTTGTTATGCGAGCTTTTTGAGGTTTGAAGGTGATTTCTCCATTGTATATAGAACAGCGTTCCTCTACCTTTTTGGGCCGCGGGCTGGCAAATTTCATGAAATTTTTGCAGCCAAAAAAGTTTTACAGTAATTGAAAGACAGGTATTTAAAAAGTGTCTGCCTTTTTGTCCAAATTAAGAACCTACGAAGAAGCTATAGCGAAATGTCTTCAAAAAAGTAGAAAGGTGAGCTTGAGTAAAGGTTTCTCAGAATTAAAAAAATTAATCATTTATTTCAACTGCTGGTGAAAGTTTGTCTGATGTATTACTAGGAGCAAAGCCACCATTTTTTCATCAGATGATTTCAACTGCCATCATCTTTCCAAAATTTCAGATATAAAGTAATAGACTTCACTGCTACTTTAGAAAAAATTATGCTTCAGAAACTTTCCCGCGGACCGGCGCCAGTCCGCGGACCACGGCTTCGGGAGCACTTGTATAGAATGATCCGTGTCTCGCTGAACATTGACCAATCATGTGAACTGCCAAGTCAATTTGAGGTGACCTGTCAAAGTGCACTTGAATTTGTTTTATTTCCATGAATGTCGCGATATTGACCTTGTTGCTTGTAAAAATGTGTCGAACACAATTTTTTTTCCTTGAGGCGTGTGCTTTGTTCTGTGCCTCTACAAGTGATGGATATGATTCTCGCGGGTTGTCGTCGAGGGTTTCTATCGCACTGTCTAAATTGCATGGGCCGCGTGTTGCTCTTGGCATGAATTATGAATCGGGTCACGACCTGAGGTTCGCCTTTCATGCGGGTGTGCGGATGGACTTCCGTTCGCATTCAGATCAAGTACCATACATGGTTGAAACGCCCCGGAGGTTGTTGTGGCGCCAAGTCCCGAGGGGTCGTGGAGGCCCTATCGGTCATAGCTGTCCAACTGGGCACTTCGTCGTCATAAATCCTTTGGTGAAAGTCAACGTGAAGCGGGGGAATGGAGTGGCACTCTTCATGCCAATTTCCCATTTTCAGCCATCTGTGGTGATCATGTGAATTATTTTTGCCTGCATACCACGATGATGTGGTTGCATTCCTCCGGTATAAATTCTGCGCGTTTCCGCTAAAGAAAGGAAACTTATCTGGAACGCATGGTCCCATCCTTCATGTAAATTTGATTCTGATCCGTCCAGGCCACAATTTGACAGAAGTTTATGCACCTTGCACTCGAAACATAATATCAATATTTCGTTCCAACAATGATACAAGCTGTATGGAAGACACATGTTTTTTCAATTGCTATCAGCATTGCTATGATATTTCCGCCTTGTTGCAATTCTATGTAGATCCGAATCTGGGTGTCGGACATCTATGCTGGCAATTAATCGTATACATGTACTGTACTGTGAAAGTTCACAACAGTGGTTCTGTTTTCCCATCGACCGAGTTTGTTGTGAAATTCTGCCCAGTGCTCAAACATCACGAAGTAAGCCTTTTTTTTACATTGCTTCAGAATTTGGATTTTTTATGAACACGCACATGGATTCCTACATATATTCCAGTTTGTATAATTTCAAATTATGAGATTAGTAAAATAAAAGTGAAACTTTGCTGTGCACCGCGACCCCCTCATATAATATACTCCACAGGTACTATCCACAAGAGTTGTGAATATTACCAGTGAAGACTTTACATCTAGCAAACCCGTGACGAAACACTGCAAAGCAAGAAATTGTTAATTTTTATAAATGGACCAACCAGAATAACCTCTCTTTTTAGTAAATGTCTGGGTAACTGAACATCTCCTTCAAACGACGATGGCGGTTCTCTTTTATTGGAGCACTATTTTGAGAAAAAATCAGAGATGCTTTCTTTAACTGAGTTATTTTTTTCTTCGCAATATGTCTGTCATAGGACAATTAGCTGCCGTCATAAGGACAGCGAATTAGGATGCTGAAAACTCATAAATGGAGTGATATTCATATACTCTTGATTATATTTCACTCGAGTACCATATGAAACTTTCTTCCGAGTCGTAGGTTATGTAGTTTTCTCTGGATAATCTTTTTCACTATACTGTACATCACTATAAAAGATTCGATTTTTACATTAACATATTACCGTATAGGCGCAAAAGCAGTGCCCATCATTTAGTTCCCAATAATTTCACAGAACTTTTTTTTTTACCTTCCTCGGAAGATTTCAGAAGAAAGTTTATTCGCAATTGAGAAATCTTGGCAGCATGCTTAAAATCTTTCAAGTTGATATATTTCACGGTCGATGTCTAAAATCACTAAAAATGATCTTGCATAGGCTTTTTCATCATTGGATATTTTATTCCTTATCCTGTCACTTCGATTCCGGGAAAGTGTATAATAACGGTTTCGATTGCAGCAAAAAATGAATCCGTTCTGCGGATTAAGATATACGGGAAAATATTCGGAAAAATGCCATTGAATATTATGGAAAGTGAACGATGCGCATCGAAAAATCCTGAATGTAATTCGCGTGGCCGAAAGACGCAATTGATATGCAAGATTTGGTCCTTTCTATCTTCGGGGGCTCGGATGAACGCTGTTACAGTACCTCCTATTAAACATTTCCTAAAATACTCGTATGTACGAATTGCGACTTCATTCCATCGAATTGGAGATATAATCAGAGTCCGAGCACGCAAGAAAGAGTTCCGAGAGGGAGTGCCCAAGAAATGACCATGTTTCTTGCGAATGTTGTGGCCTTATAAACTCAAGTTAATCTGGTGCGCCATGCAGACCGAGGAAATGGGATGGGGTCGCTGTTGGAAAGCTGAAACCCCTCGGGCTGCACCAGAAGTAAGGCATCCATCATATTCTATGCTGATTTCTAGGCGGATTTCTTTGTACTTGGAGATTGTAGCTGAGAGCAGGAAATGAAAATCGATCGCACTTACACTATTTTTTTTCTTCGAAATACCTTCCCTTTGGAGGTCGTTCCTTCGCCGGTTTTCTTCTTGGCTGGTTTCTGGAAATCCTGGAGTTTTCCTGCGATTATCCGCCATATGTTTCCACAATGTTTTCAAATACGAAGAAAGCAAGCTCGTGTTCAAATGAAAACTCCCAGCAGCATTGACTTCTTCTCGACTAGTCCCTCATTCCACAGAAAGCAACTTCATGTGTGAGTCTCAGAAACGTCCTAGTATTAGTGATGTATTTAAATTGATAAAGGTGCAGATGTATTCATTTAAGCTCCTTTTAGCATCATTGCACCTGTGTACCGCCAGGGGTACACATACAACATTTTGCGACGCCCTGAAAGATTCCCTTGCATATGTACGGAATAGATTGAAGTACTTTTGGCAGTGCCTTTTTCTGCATGTGGAAAAGCTGTGTAGCTCGTGTAGATACACAGTACAGTAAATTCATAATTTCTTGATTGGTATATAGTATCTCATTACCAGAAATGAGGCTTGAGAAGAACTGACACAAAATATTGTTTCTTTGAATCAGCATCATCTAAAATTTTATGCTTTTGAATCCTTAGAATATTTCACATCTGTAACTTAAAATTTTGTTTTTAATTCGTCTGTTCGTCACGATACACCTTCTCAATCAGAGAAATCAATTCAACCTGGGTAATATTTTATGCAGCCTTGAATGAGCATTACCACACAATTCAATATTGATTATATTTAGTGTGGGGAACGTTGTGACAGAATGAGTCTTTCCTTTTCGTTGAATATAGGAATGTAAGTCAGGTAAAACTCCTTTGCCCTCTCTCTCTCCATCAAATTTACCGGCCATTGTTTTTTAATAAAGCCTGAAAAATTATCCTTCAGCTAATTCATTCATTATAATCAAAATCATGAGTTCTCCGATACACGTCATTACGTAAAATTCATCATTTCTGAAGAAAATGATGACTTAATGCGTGTCTTATTTAGTGTGAAGCATGATATGTGATACGGCTTTGAATCGAAAATCCTCTATACCTTTCAGCCTGCAGAAATTATGAACCTGCTGTGATGGTGTAACATTAATTATCCGCTATCTGGAGGTTTTTTTTTTCTTCTAAATACTACGAAATATAAATATCTTCGCCGACGTCGACTCGTACGAAATTTACACCAATTCGGAGCAAAATGAGCAATTGTACACGTGCAGGATTAGTACATCTTTCCTTTTTGCCTGAAACAATCTTTCATGGAATTTTTCGCATTTTTGTTCTGTTCGAGAATAATAATACGGCAGTACTCGCGGGAATATTTCACTTCGTGCCCTCGTCTCACGAATCCATCGCACGAGCATCCAAAGGTATTAAATTATGCATTTCGAGCAGTGCTGAGCAGCCTTTGGTCGATGATTTCATGTCTGCAGCGAGAAGCATCCGAGATCCGATGCAGGAAATCTGAGTGATTTTCTCTTGTGTGCATGGTGTACTGTTGTTCTCGGAAAAATCAAGTGCACTTATCCTTAAATATGCACGAGAGATCTGAAAAGGTCACACACGTTTTTGAGAAAATGACGCCCACGCAGAGGCCAAATCAGCAGCGAAAACACGGGGTTTTTCACGTGTAGATATATTAACCGGATTGGGGTTATTATGTCATTTATATCCTCGGTTAAATAAGTGATTTTCACTGAAGTACTTCCAAGGAAAAAATATTGATGTTTTAGATCATTATTCAGATGCTGAAGAAAAAATATGCCGTTCGTTGTTTGTAAAGATAGATAGATGTAAGGACAGATATCGTGACGGGATTGGGGTTATTTCGTTTAGATCCTCAGCTGAATAAGTGAGTGATTGTCCAGGAACTATTTTTGAGGAGCTTAAGCTATCAACGTTTTAGTGAATTATTCGTATGCTGAAGTAGCATATGCATGAATCGTTGGAAATTCCGTCAGATCGAATATGTTGGTAAGTTGTCTACGATGTGACTTCGTTGGTCTTCCATGACGTCAAACCATGTCATTCGCATTCGCAATCGACGAATTGAAAATCCCTTCCTCATTCGAATTCTACTTACCGACTGAATTTTTTTTGGACTACGGGAAATTTTCTACAGAATGCAAGATCTTCGCAGTTTGCAAAGCATGCGAAGGCATCACTTGAGTTTGTAATCCCATTTTCATCGTGTATATTTGCATGGTCTGTTTATTTTCTCCTCGAACAGGAACCATTCAGATAAAAGCAAACAGGTATATGAATGACTGAAGATGGAAATTCCCGCTCAGGTAGGAAGTCTGAGCGCTCATGAATCATGAGAGTTTCTAGACTGCTCTTGGGAAGTTCATCTATCCCTTTGAGGCATATCTCCATTTTATTCAGACAAGAGTTATCAGGAAATATTTAGTCAGAGACTGGTGTATTCATTCGTGTATATTCAGCTTCCGGCGGATTAGACAGCTAACTCAAAATGAAATATTGCGACTGAGCATTGTCGACATCAAAGGCGACAGTTTTCTTTGAGGTATGATAAGATTCCTGCGATGAACAGGGTTCTGCAACTTCGTTGTTTCACCTCCGCTCTGACAAACTGCAATCATCTGACTAAACAGAGGGAGAAAAAATTTATTTCATTCAGGAACTTTCAAGAGTTCACAGACTACCAAATTTCTTTGTCTGGAGGTTCGAAGGGTGCGCGAGACGAAAGCGTTTTTGAAATTAATGTGAGCTAGATTAGGTCCATGTGGTGCGCAGTAATGGACTGTGTTCAGGATCTCGAGTGGGATCCGTAAATTATTTTCGATGAATTCCATGGGAAGATCATCGAACGCGAAGGATTCGGAATTGCAACACATCCAAGCGGAGAATCCCATTCCGACCCTGATGAAAATGAAAACGGATCCCGTGAATTGAGCAAGGCGGGCATGGAAATGTAAACGGATCCCCGGACGTCATCCCATTTCATGATCGCACCCACTCGACACCCTAAAACGTTTGGCGACTGCTCCTGGTCCGAACTAATGGTCAGCTTCCTTTCCAAACGTCGTTTCGGCTCCTGAGGAAACGACGGCTGCTGCAGCAATTCTTTGCGATCATTTCCCTTTCGAAGAAAACCCTCTTAGCTACGTTTTTCATCCAGTATACAGTGCATATTATTTTTATCACACGTCGGCAGCAAATGATATTACTGGAGCCTCCCTAATTGAATGTGTCATTCTTCAATGGATATTCGTCGAAACTGAAAGAATAGAGACATTCTTGGATTGAAATACATAACACGAAAAATAATACTGAAACTTTGACAAGGTTGTCATCAATTTGCATAATTTTGAAGAATATTTCTTACGAAACCCCGCATCAAAATTAATATGAGGCGCGTTTCTGACCCTCAAGAAGTCAGGTTGCATTTCAGAACCGATGGCGTCCTACAGTCGTAAAAAATTTCCAATTTATGGATCCACTTCAGAAAGTGAATGCCTTCAATCGATGTATGTAAAATTACCTTGCGGTTGTCTTTCAACCATTAGGGATAAGTTTGTGCTAAATTAGTGTGCTGAATTCAGAAACTTAGTTTCACGTTCAAGTGGGGTACAATGGTTAGGCCAGAATGTGCCGGATATAGGTCGGTTTTATTCCTGAGTCGAGATGGAATTTTTGGACGTTAATAATCTAAACTTAAAGAACTGACTTGCTGGATGCAGAAGAACAGAAAATCCGTTTCTGCAGCAACATTCTAGAATTTTGGCGTATAGTTGAAAGTAGGACATTAAAGTAAAGAAACTAAAAAAGTTGACAATTATTTTTTCATAAATTTACTAAAAAAAACTCCGAGCAAGCTTGACTCAGAGAAAATCCCCATCACTGTTCATATTTCCATGTTCTCGAGGAGAGAAAAGAAGCGTGAAACTTTCCCCCAGTAAATTGATGCATCTAGAACTTTCCCTCGCTATCTTATGCTCAGTCATAGAAGACGAAAAACGATACTTGGGCCACTATGATATATTGAATTCATTTGAGTCAAGTTTTAAGCAATATTATTTTCCTTTAAATTGATGCATCTAGAACTTTCCCTCGCTATCTTATGCTCAGTCATAGAAGACGAAAAACGATACTTGGGCCACTATGATATATTGAATTCATTTGAGTCAAGTTTTAAGCAATATTATTTTCCTCCGTATTTTTCATGAGGGAGGAAGATTTTAAAGTCTCCTATTTTCTGAGCGCCGTTGATTCGATGCACAGCTTATTCGAGGGTCTACAACAAATTTTCGGAGTATAAATTGAAACGGTATTTGATAGAACTGAAGAGCAATTATTGTTCAGAAAATAACATTCGCCTTCACAGCAACCACTTGAAATGAGAATGTGGCGGCTGTGAAGGTGGTTGTTGATCGAAACGGCAAAATTACGTGGGAAGACCTGGAGGCAACCCTCGGAATTAATGCCACGTCAATATCAAGACTTCTGAAGGAGAAGCTGGGCTGCACCACAAAAAATCTTCAAGATGGGTGTCTCATCTCTCGAGTGAAGAGCAGAATCCTGCCTAATGGTGACTTATGGAAAAAAATTACACGAACAGTTTCAAGAAGGGCTGATTTTTTGAGCCACAGAATGTTTCTCCTGGCGGAGGATAATCGTCTTTCAGCCGCATCATATGCCGTTTCAACTTGTAATAAAAAAAATTCTGACAGACCGTATATGAATACGGTCATCAGAACTCGGACGAATTGGTTGGACGTCAAACAGTTTGTTGACTTCAACTGAGCAATTAGCTTAATTTTCGAGTACGCGTGGTCTGTAACGCTGCTCGGAAAGAGGGTCATTTTGTCATTCGGTGNTAACTCAAAATGAAATATTGCGACTGAGCATTGTCGACATCAAAGGCGACAGTTTTCTTTGAGGTATGATAAGATTCCTGCGATGAACAGGGTTCTGCAACTTCGTTGTTTCACCTCCGCTCTGACAAACTGCAATCATCTGACTAAACAGAGGGAGAAAAAATTTATTTCATTCAGGAACTTTCAAGAGTTCACAGACTACCAAATTTCTTTGTCTGGAGGTTCGAAGGGTGCGCGAGACGAAAGCGTTTTTGAAATTAATGTGAGCTAGATTAGGTCCATGTGGTGCGCAGTAATGGACTGTGTTCAGGATCTCGAGTGGGATCCGTAAATTATTTTCGATGAATTCCATGGGAAGATCATCGAACGCGAAGGATTCGGAATTGCAACACATCCAAGCGGAGAATCCCATTCCGACCCTGATGAAAATGAAAACGGATCCCGTGAATTGAGCAAGGCGGGCATGGAAATGTAAACGGATCCCCGGACGTCATCCCATTTCATGATCGCACCCACTCGACACCCTAAAACGTTTGGCGACTGCTCCTGGTCCGAACTAATGGTCAGCTTCCTTTCCAAACGTCGTTTCGGCTCCTGAGGAAACGACGGCTGCTGCAGCAATTCTTTGCGATCATTTCCCTTTCGAAGAAAACCCTCTTAGCTACGTTTTTCATCCAGTATACAGTGCATATTATTTTTATCACACGTCGGCAGCAAATGATATTACTGGAGCCTCCCTAATTGAATGTGTCATTCTTCAATGGATATTCGTCGAAACTGAAAGAATAGAGACATTCTTGGATTGAAATACATAACACGAAAAATAATACTGAAACTTTGACAAGGTTGTCATCAATTTGCATAATTTTGAAGAATATTTCTTACGAAACCCCGCATCAAAATTAATATGAGGCGCGTTTCTGACCCTCAAGAAGTCAGGTTGCATTTCAGAACCGATGGCGTCCTACAGTCGTAAAAAATTTCCAATTTATGGATCCACTTCAGAAAGTGAATGCCTTCAATCGATGTATGTAAAATTACCTTGCGGTTGTCTTTCAACCATTAGGGATAAGTTTGTGCTAAATTAGTGTGCTGAATTCAGAAACTTAGTTTCACGTTCAAGTGGGGTACAATGGTTAGGCCAGAATGTGCCGGATATAGGTCGGTTTTATTCCTGAGTCGAGATGGAATTTTTGGACGTTAATAATCTAAACTTAAAGAACTGACTTGCTGGATGCAGAAGAACAGAAAATCCGTTTCTGCAGCAACATTCTAGAATTTTGGCGTATAGTTGAAAGTAGGACATTAAAGTAAAGAAACTAAAAAAGTTGACAATTATTTTTTCATAAATTTACTAAAAAAAACTCCGAGCAAGCTTGACTCAGAGAAAATCCCCATCACTGTTCATATTTCCATGTTCTCGAGGAGAGAAAAGAAGCGTGAAACTTTCCCCCAGTAAATTGATGCATCTAGAACTTTCCCTCGCTATCTTATGCTCAGTCATAGAAGACGAAAAACGATACTTGGGCCACTATGATATATTGAATTCATTTGAGTCAAGTTTTAAGCAATATTATTTTCCTTCGTATTTTTCACGAGAGAAGAAGATTTTAAAATCTCCTATTTTTTGAGCGCCGTTGATTCGATGCACAGCTTATTCGAGGGTCTACAACAAATTTTCGGAGTATAGATTGAAACGGCATTTGATTCAACTGAAGAACAATTATTGTTCAAGAAAAACATTCGCCTTCACAGCAACCACTTGAAATGAGAATGTGGCGGCTGTGAAGGTGGTTGTTGATCGAAACGGCAAAATGACGTTGGAATACCTGGAGGCAACCCTCGGAATTAATGCCACGTCAATATCAAGACTTCTGAAGGAGAAGCTGGGATGCACCACAAAAAATCTTCAAGATGGGTGTCTCATTTCTCGAGTGAAGAGCAGAATCCTGCCTAATGGTGACTTATGGAAAAAAATTACACGAACAGTTTCAAGGAGGGCTGATTCTTTGAGCCACAGAATGTTTCTTCTGGTGGACGATAATCGTCTTTCAGCCGCATCATATGCCGTTTCAACTTGTAATAAAAAAAATTCTGACAGACCGTATATGAATACGGTTATCAGAACTCGGACGAATTGGTTGGACGTCAAACAGTTTGTTGACTTCAACTGAGCAATTAGCTTAATTTTCGAGTACGCGTGGTCTGTAACGCTGCTCGGAAAGAGGGTCATTTTGTCATTCGGTGTATCAGAACTCGGACGAATTGGTTGGACGTCAAACAGTTTGTTGACTTCAACTGAGCAATTAGCTTAATTTTCGAGTACGCGTGGTCTGTAACGCTGCTCGGAAAGAGGGTCATTTTGTCATTCGGTGAAAAAAAAAATGAGTATAGCTGACGCAGCCAATTCGACTGCGAAACCGTCCAAACACTACGACACATTGTCGTGATGTTGTCACGCCAGCGGAAGGCACTTGCGACAAGTTTCCCTCTGCCGTTTTTTCGAAGTGTTTCCCGCAGAGACAAACTGTGCAAATTGCCGGGTACGGTCACCCACAATAAAGCAGGAACCTGCGGAGGAACATTGGGGTTCTCACAACCGGCCACCTGCCGCGCGACCCAGTATTCCAGCCCGGAAACTTGGCTCCTCGTGTAACCAACGCCTTGGCCTTTGTGAGCCAGCGACAAAGGAAAAAACAGGACGATTCACTCATAATCGCTGCCGGTTCTTTGTGCCCTTGCACGCGTACAAGCAACTTCATTTCCTCCTATTTACCCGTTTGGGACGACAACCCCGGGTTGCTGATTGGGGCCGCTTTTGTTTCCGCGAGCGATTAAACGTCCGCTTTCTCGCGTGATCACTGTTATTCGACATTCGCTTCTTAAGGACAACAGTGGTTAAGTCCCTCAGTAAGCTTATACGTCATAAATATCATTTGTTACCAAGTTTATAGAGGATCATTAAAATACGTGGTTAAAAAGAAGGTTGTAAAGCTGCTCGCAAAGTTACTCGAAAAATTAGATATGAAGCTTTGCCTTACCTACTGAAATAAAGTGCCTTTCGATCTGGAATTAGTCCTCGCAACGAAATTGACCAATATTTTGCTGAAACCCTTTTCAAAGTTTTCCTTCCCTTGACGATGTTGAAGAGCGAGAGAAGGAATGCAAATGAAGGATATGCAAGTCAAACCCCGTTGAAATCCTTTGATAAACGGCTACCCTGGGCAACCACAATTGATTTTGAAAAACAAATCTTCCTTAATATTAAAAGCATTGGAAGCCCCGTTCAAGTGCCAACCGCAAAAATTACTGAGAACTCAAATTTGATCCTGTCAATAAATATTGTCTTCGATAGCCCGCCAATACGATTCAAGTTTCTGCGATAGGTTTCTAATTTCACCAAAGCCAAACACGAAGATGACCATTAAGTGAAAAACCTTTGTAATCACTAAATACTAAATACGTAGGGCCTACCATTAAAACTAAAAAAGATATACTTTTTTTAACATATAGGATAATGTGGAGTAAAAGTCTAATTAAATCGAATAACATCGACCACCAACCTCCTTTAAACCCCCAATCCCACTAAGCCATATATAAACCTCCCGGAAAAATAGTGACCATATGGACAATATTAATAGTAAATAATGTTTCAAATATTTCGAAGTAATTTTATGCAAAATTTTTTCTTTTAGTCTTTCGTGGAGAGTTAAAATGAGAAAAAATATTTTTCGAATGTTTGCGGTAGCTCGTATGACGACGCGCCTGTGGATCTGACGTTAATCCACGCTAAGGAATTGCTCCATTTCTTGCTGAAGTCCTTTCCAAAATTTTCATTCCTCTGGCGATGTTGAAGCGCAAGAGAAGGCATGGAAATTAACGATGCATTGCAGAACTATGAAATGCTTTGGGCAACGCTCGAGATCCTCTCGGAGGATCTTTCGCTAATTCCGAAGGATATATTTTATACAAAGTTCGCATTGCGCGTTGCGAAATGGGCTGGAAGCT
Source organism: Notodromas monacha (assembly GCA_905338405.1). Taxonomy (NCBI): domain Eukaryota; kingdom Metazoa; phylum Arthropoda; class Ostracoda; order Podocopida; family Cyprididae; genus Notodromas; species Notodromas monacha. The sequence continues at coordinate 44,506 of CAJPEX010000157.1, read as the reverse complement.
GGTCTAAGCACTCTCACCCATTAATAATGCGCGATAATCCACCGAGAAGATCGAGATCATTGCGTTTTACGAGAAACTCTGCAGGCGCAAAGCGAACTTGTTAACCGTGAGCCCGAAAGCCTTGGTGCCGTAAGTACACGGAAGACATGCTAAGAATTCACGATCCTTTTGTCCTGGCAACGAGAAACTAATGACATCGCACGAACGCCCAATAGATATAACGTGTTTTCGTAACGTGTTCGTACGTCTTGGTAACACCTGGGGGCCTCCTTATTCGGTACCGAAGGCGGAACCTAATAACGGCTGGGAGCAGTGTCAAAGCAACAGTCGCATGGATCAATACGCTGTCGGTATGTTGTATGTCGCTGTTGGAAAATCAGAAACATTTATGATCTCATCGGATGGACGAATTGCAAAGCGTGAATCTAGATTGTTTTTCTCTTTCTCTCTGTGATGCGAATGTTCCCAATGACCCTTTGCAATCATGGAATAAAGCTCCGGATGTGTAGACTGGGTAAGTTTTATTGACTGAAGAATAAAATTCAGGCAATATGAAACACGTCTGGTTTTCTCAGGATCGATAACCGCGTTCAGCACCACAGCACAGGGAACTAAGGGTACTTTCAGTTATTCAGATCAACAGATTAAACAAGATTATCAAGATCCAAATGATTTCTACTGAGGTTTGAAAATATCTGAAAGACCATATTTTAAAAAAATCGGCCACCCTTCCTCTGATAAAGACACCAAGGATATTTACGTACGCACTGACCTAAAGACACTACTAAACGGGGCTAAAGGACGCTTATAAAATCATAGAACTACAACGGCTCTCAAGACTCTCGGTTTTTACGAATTTATAAGAAGAGCAATGGCAGAATAGGCATTTCTTTTTTCTTTCTTTTTTTTAATAAAGGAAAAAAGTATTTTTCCACAAGTTGGTGGACACTTGCTTCCGGACTCCGCGCGGAACCAAGCATCCGTATCCTACAAAAGTAGTAGCATAATTGAAGCTTGATGAAATAAATACGAGAATTCCCGCGGAAGCTTTTGACTAATTTCATTCTTCAAGATACATAAGCGTCAGAGGGATTACTTCTCGAATCTGGCCTTCTTTCTTCTATTAAATTAGTACTTCTGTGCTCTGAGAAGCAAAAGTGTTGAATTCCAATTTTTTATGATACTAGGAAAGGAAACTTCGCAGCTTTCATGATAAATTGCTAAGTGAATTTTTCATCCGTGTAATGGCCAGAGAATAAAGCTCTGCTTCCGTCCGAGGAAACGTTGAGAGAGTGGGGCAGTGTTTTCTTATTAATGTTCCACATGCCGCTTTGCATTGAGGTCGTTGGCTTGCCACGTGATCAGCTTCACCCCATCTCCCACAAAAGAATATCACGTGTCAATAAGTGTGACGACCAAGGCTTATCTCTAAAAGAAAAGAAAGCTTTCTAGTATATAAGTGTCGGAGAAAAGAACGGCAAGCACTTGTGAGTTTCTGGTGACAACTGGAGCGATCGAGATCTGCAACAGAATCTCGGATCACAGGATCAGTTGATGAAACGGCGTTGCAGGTGAATCCCCGGCTTCTTTTCGTGATTCCTCCAACACTGTGTGCATTCGAATCCGATCTCGTTGGAGATAATCTTGCAACCCAATCTTCCGTTAAAGTTTTGTGCATTGAATAGAGCATTGGCTTCTGATCGTGTGAAAGATCTATGACTCATCGTTGGCAATCAGGATTCCGCAAAAATGCTCTACTCGTACACCGAACATGCCCCTGTATCAAATGAGGTTGTACTGTATATATGCGAACTGCTTTGGAAAAATCTCTACTGGAAGAGAGTAAATTTAAAACAGCGAACTTCTCGTGTTTGATCGAGTTGATGTTTCAATTATTATATTTATTTTCCTTTTCCACTTTTCTATATTTTAGAATGACATGGCATGACATTTTTGAATTGTATACAGTAAATTTTAGAAGCATTCGAAGGCTGGAATCGCGGAATAACTTCAAACGTTTTCACTTAAGGTTGGTTATTATCTGATTCAATTTGGAAAAATATAGGCGTTTTTTATACGAAAAGCAATTTGAAGTTAGAGGTGAAAGAAGACATACTAAATGCGTGTATGAGACATTCTTCAAATTTTGAGTCGAACTGTGGATACCTTTCCCTAATTCTCTGAAGTATCCGCAGTCCTCTGGTCAGTTGCATTGAGAAACCTAACACGACTCACCATTGATCATACGAAAAGGGTGAGATTTCGTGAATTATTTTTGCATCTTATATTTATGCCAATTATGTGAGAGCTCGAAAAGTCTTTTCAGGCATTCCCCTCGCAAACATTTTCAGAAGAGCTCACCTTTGCTCCAAATATTTTAGGAAAGATCGCAATGACTGAAAGGCGTGGTCGAAACTCGTGATCAAGTGAGAGTAAATTTATCAGGCGAGGGAAACGCACGACAGACGAAAATTTTACCACGTACGAAGAGATGAGATTTTTTCTCGTGATATAGTGATTAAATTTTTGACTAAATATTTAGTGTGGTTTTTTCATAATTCCAATTTTTGAAATCTCATCAATCAATCAAATGCCTGTTTCATACGTGTAGTAACCGAATTTTATCCTACAGAAGTCTCTGATTTCCTCATCCTTCACAAATTATTTTCCCCATCAATGCTGATTGACTGCGGCGTTTACGTACGGTAAATTACTTTTACGTCACATATTTTTTTATGAATATTGGATCAGTTTGCCATATTGAAGGATTTATTGAAATCGAGCAGAAAAGTCTGTTATTTCGTCATCAAGGCCACCAAGAGAACGGGCTTTCCACAATCGCAGTGTTCAATATCCGCTCATTCCAGAGTGACGTCATTCACCTGAGCAATTGTTCATGCGACATTCATCCTTTTCTTTTGAAGCCTCATCCCGCCAAACTATTCGCTGCACTACCTGTTTTTTTTTCAAGTACGGTACTTGCATTACATTACTTGGTCAGAATTTTCGCTTTCGAACTGCGAGTGTGGCAGAATTCTTCGAGAAGTTCTGCCTTTGAACTGTGAACATTAGCGGTCGCCATTATGCAATCCGTTGTCTTCGAGTTTTTCGCGTTTTTGAGGGTTCCAATTTTTTCACCCAGTTCGACCTTGTCTTAGACTTCCTTCTTTTTTCGGAAGACGAATATCTTCAGCGCACCTTCGAAGGTTTGATGCCCTAGGATTTGAAATTGGGATGGATCACAGCGAAATTGTAAAAATACCAAAATTGCTGTGCACCTATATATTATGTTTCCCTCATGAGTTTACACACTTCCTATGTTCATGGTTGATTAATTGCCAAATACAATCGATTACGGTAAAACTGAGAACGGTACCATGTTCTCTTTTATTTTTGTCATTCGTTTGTGCTTTGTTTCATGCTTTGAAATGATCAAATGTATTTGGGGGAGTTAGGTTAGATGGGGAGGGGGTTTGGATGCAGGAATTCTGGTTATCCCTTGTGAACGCTGAAAAGCGGCAAATAAAGTTTTCTGTTCATTCATTCATACCATGAAGAGAAAACATTTTAAAATTAGTAATCCTTTTGCATTGCCTTTCCTGGTAAACAAAATAAATGAACACGTAATGTATTTAAATTGCGTGAACTTTTGCAATCCCGTCTATGAAAGGATTATAACCATGTCAAATGAATACGGTATGTCTAAATTGGGCATAATTAGATAATTACCCCTTCTTATGCAGGATCACCAATCACCACCACACCCAATCAGTGTGGCACAGAATCTCATTGCTGCTACAAAGCCAAAAAAAAAAATAAGCGTAGGAGTGAATTGAAGCAACGCAAATCGGAGAACTCGATGTATATTTCGTTTCTGTACAGAGAAATTATATTGAAATATATACACAAACGCTTAGTTTTTTTCGCCTGAGCGCTCAGTTTATTTTGGCGATGAATCTGGCAACGCGTATTGGAGAAGTCACGGGGTTTTGTGCTTTCATGGCGGGTTTAACCAATTCCGTACATTTCAAGAATTGGAACAACCTATGTGGAGCGACGCTTCAAACTGAAATTTATCTTTTCTTTTTGTTCGCATGGGGTTTCGTGACCGCAAATGTCGAATAATTGAATGAACCCGAAAATTTCAGACGCACGTCCTTGATAAAATCCGGACTAACGAGTTAAGCAAGTTGGCCGCTGGAAAATGAAGGGCAGGAGGCGTGGAGCAATGATCGTTCCCTGGTTCGGTTTTCACGCGTGAGAAATGCGGAAAACAAGGCTACGATCAAAATCCGTCGACAGTTGATAAAGTGGATTTTGACAGAGATGAAAACCGTTGTTCGCAGAGGGATGATGGAACTAATAAAGGACGCAGTGCCGGGTTTCAACGCGATAAGCCCGCTGCTCCCTGAGTTCGCGCACTGGTTTTCAAACTACCATCAATCTTTCGGTGCTTGCACTGGTTTCGGAATATTAAATCATCAAAAGAGAGAACTGCCTGGGTTCTAGACACGGGATAAAGCGGTTCGGGAAATCCTCCCGCGGATCGTCCATCAAGGAAATCGTGTAGCTGGAAGGGCGTGAAGAGCGCGACCAGTCAACCGAGCAAGAAGCATATCCACGTTGCGAATCCTGGGAGTCCACATTTAGGGCCGCGATCTTGTCGATTTCTGCCGAAAATCTACGCCAGTATGGATCTCGATTTGGCAACAGCAACAAAGGAATGCGAGGAAATGTGGGGCCTTGGTCCCTGGAATATAGGGGAACAACTTCACCCAGGTCCTGTTCTTCAGATATGCAGTATTTTTACTCCGGCGAAAAATAAAATAAGATATACTGTGTACTGAAACATTTACCTCGCGTCCCCTGGGGTCGGCAGATGTTTGTAGGCTGTACCCAGGGTGTCCGGCACAAAGAATGCACTGACCTGTTTACATGGAAGTACTGTGCTGCGGATTGCGGAATGCATCAGACCGAAAAATAAATCAAGCTTCTCGGAAATTATAGTCCCTTTTCAATGTCTCCATCAACCGGCGAAAATTTGCAGGAAACTCAGACATGGATCTTGATTATGGAGAGTTCGATTTTTTCGTCCGATTTCAAGTGACACTTCGGATTCTCATTCAATACAACATCGGAAATCTTGAAGGCTTGTTTGTTTCTTTGGTTTTACTTAGCTTTTCAACGAACAAATGAATTGACGATTCGTTGGAACTAATTCGCTTGTTCGAGCTTCACTCATTTGAAGCTCCTGTACTAAGGAACAAGTGAAGTTTCAGTAAATTGAATTGAAAGCCGTTTGGCATTATCAATTTATAAGACCTACTGAATAGCAGTAGCAGTACCAGTAGAATAAGCTAGTACTGTCCTCTATTTATTTATTCAAGTAACCAGTTATTGTTCATTTGTATTCATTCGGAATTCTTGGTTTCCAGCCAGATTTCGGTTGATACGCTAGAAAAAAAATATCATAAAAATTACTTTGCGAGATTCTGCTTCGATCAAGTATTGTATATATTTCCTCGGAGTTTTAATATAAGCAACGTTCGTATTTTCCGAAAAGTTTTCTTCAAAAAGTTTTAGGAATTTTTCACAGTTGAATCGTGATATATGTATGGGAAAATCAAACCCAGAAAAATGTTGGCTGTTTTCTTTTTGTACCAAAAGTTCTTTTTTTTTGTGAGCTAGGACAGAGTGAATTTCATTGAAACTAAACATGAAATATCTGCCAGTATGCCCGAACATCAAATTTTCCATGTAATTCATTCAAAAGCGGACGTTATACTTCGAATATAAACAGATACATTTTGCTTTCGATAATCTTTTACGTACTGCATTGTTCTTTCCGGAAGAGTTGTTGACGTCAGACTGATGTCTCCTTTCTTGCGTTGATCTGGGTTAGATTGAAAGGACTATATATGCCTTAGGCTGTTTTGATTTGTTCATAAACCTGATATCCAAGGTCAGCACTCGGGCTGATAGAATGCAGATGGCATATCTCGTTCTTATCGAAATCCCACAAATGTTTGCCCCGGACCCCGACTTGTCGACAAAGCAGATCAAAGCGCGAAGTCAGACTGAAGGGGAACCCCGGAAGCCATTGCTCAGCTCAGTGACGCGTTCTCGTCTTCGCAGTTCCATGTCTGGTTCACTTAGTGCTGTTCATTCTTGGGTGACGCAGCAGTTCACCCAACAAAAACACGCAGGCACATCCTTCCGAATACAGTCAGTTGGCGTGGGTTTTCTTTAAATCTTTTGTAAAAACAAAATAAATTGTCTTTTTAAAATAAGAACCAAGCAGTGTTTTATAAAAGCGAGCAGTTCTGATAAAGTCTTGGCTCATACGCATGCGTCGTTTTCAGCGTGGGTCGCTTTCGGATGAAACCATCGTCCAGAGTTCGGCATTCCAGTAAATTTCCGGAAGATTCGGGGATTGTTTTAATTTTATCCAGGTATCCCAATTTAAAATATACTGTATTTCAGACGCTAAACAGTACAGTATTTTTTCAAGCCTCCGCACAGCTATTCGTGGTACTGAATGACGAGCTTCTCTGAAATTAGTCAATGACTGTAACACAAATCGAATTTAACTGCTTTAATGATGAGTCGATAACATGCCAATTTTGAATCACCTGAAATGGGAAATAATTTTCAGATGTTCATATCGAGAGAAATATTCTTGGTTCCACAGAATTACGCGAGTTATTCAAGCTGAGCTCTTTGATAAGAGCGAAAAAGAATCACTTAAATGTTCTAGCAGAAATAGTTTATACTTGTTCCAGTGATTCAAAAGTCTTGAGGTAAAATACACTCGACTATAATTTCAATGAGGCAATTGACATTAAGGAGTGGGACTCAACTGGGTCACTCATGAACAGGAACATGATCGAGGGCACTGGGGAAGAATTAGCGTGGGCCACTCCCAGGTGCCAGGGAAGCTTTCTAGGACGAATGTTGCATGCGTGACACTTGAGATTATAAGGGAAACTTTCTTGGCGTTTTTGTCCGTTAAGCTGGACCACCTCCTTTATTTTATACCTGAATCAACCCTGATTGCTGTTGCACCGTGACTTTCTTGTTAGTCCGTGAATGTGGCAGAATAAACGTGTATACTATTTATATCATTGCAATCCAGTCCCTTCCAGGATGCAAGAAAGTACTGTACAGTACATGATTCTTACCTAAGTGGGGACTTGAGGAGGAACCATAATCACAGAGCTATTCCTTACTTTTTCTCTTCTAGGAGGATAGTTGTTGCTGAATAGCTCGAAATGGGTTGCAGGCATTAAATTTGAGAAAAAAAGCAGCAAAAAAAGTTCAGTTTGAATATTATCAAGGATGTACGCAGTATGCGTAATACTTGAGGTTATGAGAAGTTTTCTCGCCGTTTTCGTCCATTAAGGCGGACAAGCTCCTTTATTTATGTGTGAGCCAAAGCGGATTGTCATTTTACAGTATTTTAACCAGCTCGCTAATCTTAAAATGTGACGATAAGCATTTCTATTATTTACAATTGGCATCAAGTCACTTCCAGAATGCAAAAATGCAATTCTTACCTAACTGATGCGGAACCATAATCCCTAATGCATGTATTTCTTCCTTTTTTTTCTTCTGAGATTATTCATTACATCTAATAACTCAAAATAAATGTTCTAAAATCTGCGATCATCCTAACCGGCCCGGCTTCATTTATTGCCCACGAGAAATACTGTATTATCATTGAAGCTCATCGTTTGCGAAATACTTGAGATTAAGGACATTTTTGCCGTTTTTATCTGTTAAGCAGAACTAGCTCCTTTATTTTATATTCAAACTAATGCCAATTGTATTTGCATCCTAAGAGTCTTGCTATTCTGAAAGTGAGGCAGGAGTAAACTATCATGCAATTTTTACGGTTGACATTTAATCACTTCCAGCATGCAAAAATATAATTCTTACCTATAACTGATGATGAACCATAATCGTTGATATATTCCTTCCTTGTCTTCTCTTTTGAGAGTACTTGATGCTAAATAGTCCAAAATAAATGTAGACGTGATTAAATAAGGACTTTCCATCTCCCAGCAGGGAGATTATTCAGGAAGCTCGTAGAATGCGTGATACTTGAGATCGGGGCAGGTTTTCTTGCAGGTTTTCTTCCTCGAGCTTGAACCAGCTCTGTGGGTGACTACTTGTATGTCCGAGAAGCACGCCGACTGTGGATAAATCATGCGGGCTTGATGGGAAAAAAAGAGGTCGAGCAATGACGGGCTAGATTTTTCTTTCCATTGTGCGGTCACCGAGTAATCAGGTATTCCCCATCATTTTCTCCCCGGTGCGGGGTTGCTTACCTCTTCCCCCACTTACTCCACCTTTTTTTTTTTTTTTAGTTTTACCCCGCGCTTTGTGAAGAATCCGAGTTTTTTCTACCCTTTCCGGTCGCCCTGCTCACAAAACCCCAGCGCCCTGGGCTACAAACCCCCTTTTTCATTTTATTTTTTATACCTCATATTTCCCGGGTATTCCCTCAGTCCTTAGTAATGAAACCTGGAGCAGTGATGCAATCGCCTTCTTACCCGTCTTGAAACGCTCCTTTCAGCGCAATGGCTGGCAAGAGATCCGCATTCTCCATTCCGCTTCATCCACCATACATCCTTAGACACGTTTTCGGAGATATCTAAATCACCCACCCTTTTGTTACTTTTCCATATGCTCTAGTATAGCACTCATGAGATCTCCTATCGTCAGACACAACGTGTACGCGGATTTTTCAACAAAGATTTTGGCTCGAGGCACGCATGCCATTCTATGCCAGGGTAAGGTGCATTTTCTCTGGGAAGTACCTGCAACTAAGCGGAACAAGTCACGGAAAGCTGTGATAAGTTATGTCGGCAATGGAAAAAGTTATCATGCCAATGCTCACAAAGTTATGCGTTTGAGGAAGCGATGGACTCCCAATGCATTGAATCCGGGTTTCTCTTGCGAAAACGCGTATTTTTCCTATATCGCAATTTTTTTTTTACGTTCGGATACTCATGCAGTCAATTTGCACCATCAAACCCAAGAATTGAACGTGAACATACAAACTGCTGGACGAACCAGACATCTCAATACTTCGCTGTATATCAAGCATAATTGTTAATCTGTGTTGCGAGAATTTTTTTTTAGCAGGTCATGATTATTCTTTCCAGAAAATTACTTCGCCAGAATGAATTAAGAATATGAGAGCAGGATTAGATGATGGATAGCCTTTTATAATGTTTGTTCTTCATTTCCCAATGCTTCGATTAAAATCCTTGTCGTATATTTCGAAAACTCCGAATTTTTTGTTAGCAGTTCAGGTTTTTGTTATTCGGATTCCCGTTATATGTCAATGGGGAGGGGAGGGGGTTTGGATGCGGGAGCGTTGCTTGAACCTTGTGAATGCCGAAAAGCAGAAAATAAAGCTTTCTATTCAATTCAACATGTCAATTTCCAGTTCCAATCCCCCCAAAAAATTGGGAATTCAAACGGCACGAACAAGGACAGCTTAATATTCTGTTCTCCCGTGTATTAAGCATGATTTGTATTTTGTTTCAAGGAAAACTTCTTGCTATTTTTCAAGATCTTGATTTTATTACCTAGGTTGATCATATCGCAAACTTATTCTTGCGAGAAAATTGTCCCAGCAGGATGAATTACGAGTGTGAGAGCAGGATAGGAAGATAGATTTACTTTGTGAATGTGTGTTCTTCATTTCCTTCTTTCATTCATCGGGTCAAAAGGTGGGTCTCATTCCAATGAGGGAGGCATTCATCCCAGTCTATCGCATCAGTACTGTCAGGGAAACGATGATGACGTTTTGAATGTGAGCTTCACTGATCGAACAGTATGCAGCCTTGGTTTGGTAGAAAAGGGGTTCTTTTCCCTAGCCCTTCCGAGTTCGGAGGAATGTACATTTTATAAGAAAGGGAGAAGTGCAGTCAGTTGCGAGCCACGTTATTGGCTCCGTTGTTGCGAGAAATTAAATCGAACACTTCGGCGGCCTGGTTTTTTTGATAAATGACAGTCCTTTATTGCGTCTGTCGAAAGGAATGATGTGCTCTCCTTCGGCCTGGAATGTACCATGTCTTAATGGGAAGATTCCCGTCACTGTCAAGATCACGGCTCGTCGTTTTCAGTCTAATAATTCCTGGGATGAAAAATCGTCTCTAGGCGGAGCTTGGTGCATTCATCGCGTCGTGAGTGAGCTCAGCCTCTATACAGGGAAGTACTTTCGAGGGGGGTAAAAGTCGCGGGCGTCGATCCCGGCCTTGTTGTTCCCGAATTTTCTTTCAAGTGGAAAGGGGCCTAACAGGCATTTCTTACGCAGAAGCTTCCTGGGGTTCTGCTGTCAGGAGCATGAGCTTATGCCGAGGGTGGGGAACCCGGCGACAAGCTGTAAATCGTTGTCAGGACAATTTTCTGCCTGATCTGAACTCGAGACTTTCCTTTACCGTTAATCGAATGCACTTTACTTCTCGGAAGCTTTTTTTCCCCGCCACTGTCGGAACCTCCATTTCAAACAAGACCTTTTTCCCTGATGACGTAAAATAATTTTCCAAGTGACACTGAAAAATAAATCCTCGCCCTTGTGACGAATATTTCAAAGTGCTTACGTTTTTTGTGATTTTTTTTTCGTCATTTGGATTTGTGCGTATGTGCAGCATTGAAGCGTGTAAACTGAAGCATCTCACGACAAGAAAAAAGCTTTCATTTTTGCCAGAAGACCGTCATTTTTTCTTCATGAAAACAAACACATTATGCCTACTGTCGGATGTCTTCACCCCGACTATTAATGCTCCTCTGTCAAGGCAGCAGCAAAAGCATTGTTAGGCTGACAAATTGAGGAAACCACAGTTTCAATATGCCTGCATACTTTATATGGTATGAATGACGGGAAAGCTTCACGAAAGAGTGTTGTAATGCCGCGTTTATGACGGCATCATGATAATCATCCTGGGTCCCCTCAGCTCTGGGTATCATTGATCAAGCACCGGTTACTGAATTGAAAACGATGCTGATGCTGCGAGTTCAGGAAATATTGAAAGCATCTGCTGCGCTTTCATTCAAGGGGGGGCCATGGCATAGGAAAAAAGTGCGGTTCATTTATCCTCAAGAGTCAAGTTAACTTCCTTGTTCAGTGGGTCCAGGAAATTCGATAGTGCTACACTAGAGTAGGCTTTTTAGACCGAGACCCGCAGCACGAGCAGCATTGATCAAAAAATATGGATATTGTGCGCCAGACGGCAGAAGGGCGTGAATGGCAGTACTTGGGTTTTGTGTGGCGCATCAGAGAAACCCTGGCAAACTTGTAGATCATGGTTTATCTTGCTTACACCAGCAGAAGTTTGTCCGCGCTGCTTGTTGGGATACGAAGGAACCCTTGATATTTCCGATTATTCTTTGGGTATTGAGAAAGTTCCCACAACCGATTCTTACTCTTTTTCTCCGTCTACCACGTGGGGATGTGTTCGTACTTCACATTAAAAATTCAGCTCAGCGAAAAAATTCCGAGATTGAAGCAGACACATTTTTTTTTTTTTGCCTGTAAAACCCCTTTCTTACTCCCTTTGGCGTCTCACCTTGAAACAAAATTAGAGGCATGTCTGAACCAAACACTGGTTCCTATATTATTTTAGGATGAACCCATTACTTCCGTAATTTACTTTTCCTCGGAAGAAATAAATCGCCTCGAAATTGGTTTTTTTATATTTGAATTCACAAATGATTTACAGCCCGTCACATTTTCGTGATGGATGGAGATGAGCTTCCGCTTTTACAAATTACCATTCGCTCTTGAATTATGAAATTGAAATTGCGTATTCTTTCGTACTTGTGTCAGGATACGTGGATTGGATTTCGCGGCGATGATGATTAACGATTGCTTCGGCATAAGTTCTAGAAACTTCTGGAATAATCTTCGACCCGGGGTTCAAACGAGGGGGTTTTTTGCAGACAAGCAGCGGATGACACGCTGAAATTCTGAACAGCTGCCGAACCATATTCCGTTCCTTGCACGTATGCGTAGTAGTTGTCAAAACGCAGACCGAGAATGACGCTATTTCATTTTCTGCGGATGAGTTGCAACGTCAGGGCAATTTTTTTGGTCACATCAAGATCCGGAAACGCTTCCCACGAATTTCGAAGCAAGGATCGTCGACTGCTTTCTGCGGATGCGGAGCTTCAGTATATATAGGGAGTTGAGGAGAATGGCAAACTTGATAGGACCCCCAACGTTTGCTGTACCATTTTATAAAATCCCCGGATAGTCTTGACGAAAAGAAACATCCTTTTTTTAAAGAGTCGGAGCTTCATCTGAACCCATGGGGAATAACTGCGTATTGAGTTCAATTTTCTCCGTGCATACAATCTTGGATTTTCTGGAGAAGGCGTATTTGAGGAAGGTGAACGTTTCATTCTGACGATCCTTCCAAGAAATCTCAGATTACATTCTTGGGAATCACTTTTCATCTAAGCACGTTTCTGATCGCTTTTGTATGATCGTACAAGCGGGGAAGAACAAAAGCATTTTTGTCCTCCAATATTTTGCAGACCAATGAAAATCTTCTTTCATCCGGAAATCCCCTGTTAAGATTCTTCTTCTTTATAATCCAAACAATAAAGCGGACTTTTGCCTGTACTTGCTGCACAAAAACTTCCATCATTTCTTTTGTGTTCGAAGTGAATATAGTCGAAGAAAATTGAATACTGAATCGCCAGATCAATATTTACCCTAGCACATTTTTTTTCGACTCGTGAAAAGTATTTTATTGACGTCCGTGCATTGAATATATCTTGAACGTACCCAATGATTTGCTTAAAATTAATAGGACCCTCATTACCGATATTTTTCCATTTTTCTTTTAAAGGTGTGCTGGCATGTGTCATTCAACATGTTTGCCCGTAATTTTGTATCGACTGTGAACTTGTCAGAAAAGCACTATCTACGCGTTATCTATAGATGAAGGATCATTGTTGGACAATTGTTCGTAGTCCAGCATAATTAGGTCACAGGAGTTTATCCTTGAGATTATTAGCGATATACAGTGAGTAAGAATGGTCATTTGTTATTTTTTCATGCGCTATGTGAGGAAATTGAAGTGTATTGGAATAAATTATGCAAACAATGAAGCAAAGAAAATTCAATCATGGCAATCCAACTAAAATCGAGCTTCGAAAACTTCGGTACCATCATTTTCTAGTATATTCCATAATTAAGATGCCTCGTTGATCGAAGGCTCATATTTTATTGAAGGCGAGGCAGAACTTTCTTCTCGAAAACATTAGGGCTTACTTTCAAACCATGTTCCAATCTTCGAACTAAAAAGATCAAAATTTTCAATGAAAATATTTGGAAACTAAAAATTCTGTAAAATTAAATTTTGAATGTAACTGCCAATTAATTGTGCCTTCAATTAATGCGAAACTATCACCTTCAATCCCTCATCAAGTCATCGTTGAATGAAAATCATTGATTTGGCCGTCATTTAAATATATTATTAACAATATTCAGTAGATTCTCATCAAGCGGAAGCATTTGGGACCTTCAAAAGCTTCGGTATGTGCAAAAATTCATTGAACCAAAATTAAACAAACGTTGTGACCATTGGCCATGGACCGTAAAAAACAAATTCGTATTAAGCAATAACTGTTCTGAGAAGTTTACGAGACTCAAATTTCAACGCCGTTGGTCATCGTGTTTGCTAGGAAAACGCACTGGTAAAATTAGTGCGAAATATTTCATTAAAAGCTGCTGTGATCTTCATTTTTATCCTCGTCAAAAGTATGAAATTTTCAGATGAAAACGGATTTTGAATGGCCTGGAGTGTTCGGAGCTTACCATGGATTTTCTGCCATTCGAGCAGCTCACATTTTTACGAAATGAAACAGTCGAGCGAACATTTTGGGTGACATATGAAAGGTCAGCGTGTATTAAAATATTAATTCCGCTCAAGGCTGTGATACGAATCAATTTGAAATTCTCGGCTGAAAAACAGAAGAAGAGCCACTCAGTTTCCTGAACCTCCTTGAACTCTTCCCACTCGTAAGTATATGCAGCCTCACGCTCCATAAGACGAACGTATTATCTAGAGAAGCCGAAAGAATTGAAATATGCGAATAAAAATTCTGGGGTCATGGCGGGAAAGTTTGAGGATTTCGGAATGAGCTGATGGTTCTTCGTTGGAGAGCAGAAGAAAGGGGCCAAACTTTCGTAAGACGTCCTTGTTTACTAAGCGATGCGCTCGATTCGATTGAGGGTAAAACATAAAAAATAAAAAATAAATGCGTGCAAACAACGCTTTTGTTTGACGATCCGCGAAGGCGCACGTTTCGTGGATTCAGCAGTTGTGGGGCCACTAGAACAGGCGTTAGAGTGGGGAACAAATAAAGGGTATTTCGAAGACCCCTGGCGGAAGGATCGACTTTTCCAGCCGCACTCGGGAGGACCCCTTGTGTGCGTTCTGGGGTGGGTGCTGGACCCTCCAGACGAGTGGTCTCCTGGCGCTGACATCCACTCCTTGTGGCTTTGGGGGAAATTATACGATGAATGCTCTTCCTGCGAGTGATCTGTTGTCTTTATTCTGCACGGATCCAATATTTGCAACCCTCGGTTCTGGCGAGACTCAGGTCTAATAGAATGAGGAAGCATTCCTTCTGTAGACAGTTGGGAGGGGAGTTTGCAGCGCAAACCAAACATTCATGAGTGTAACTAACTATTCAACACTGTGAACACTCGTATATGCATCGTCTCATGATGTCATGGCAGAGTGAGAGAATAAGCCCAACTGAGCATCCATTCCAGTCGCCAGAAACTTTAAAAAATCGAAAAAATTTGCTCTAAATACATATATTTCTCGGCTGTTGACAGGAGCGTTCAAAAATGAAACACCCTGTTTCTTGGTTGCCATAAGCGCTATTAATTAAAAAAAATACTCGTTTTTGTCATGTGTTGAATATTTATGTTGCGATTTGCATTGTAAAATTTAGCGCAAGGAAAATTATCGTGACTGTTGAATAATTTAAGGCACATATCGTTGTATACTATGATGATCCTTACCAAAGGATCCAACGTTGCAAAGCCTTTTATTGTCTTCGTTATTTGAGCTTACTTTTCCGCATTGTAGCCGTGAAAATTTATGGTAAATATGAGCAATGAAATTCCTCTTTTTAGTACTAGAACCTGTGAAAAAAAGGCATCAGAAACTTTCAAATCTTTCATCAGAGCCAAGTCTTATTTTTTTCCTTATGCAGCCATGTCCAAACATAATTCGTCAGATAAATTTACTGCATTATCAATAATAATATTTTCAACTAGAGTTGAGTGACATCGTTTCTCCATGAAGTACATGCTTTCATTGATAATGCAGTAAAATCATATCAACAGAAGCAAAATAATCTCGCTAATTTACAACTCGGATAAAAATCTGGTACATTATGCGTGTGCATGCAATCAAACTTTTTATGACGTAACAGTGAAAATGCGTTGGAGTGCTTTGGAATGTGTTGAAGTCGGCAAAATTCAATAAAAACGGGATCTTCTTGAAAGATGTAATTCGTTGTAAAAGACAAACTGGAATTTCCGAAGTCCAGCAGTAACGACTGACGAAGTATCACTTGCGTCCACGTGTCCTTGCGAAAAGGCGTTTGAACCACGCGCGAAGGAAAACCGGAAAATCATTTAGAAAATCTGAAGTCTCGCGTTTGAGGAGTTCTTTCGGTAATCACTTTCGCAAAGTGCGCAATCAAAATTTATTTAGAAAAAGGAAGGAAGCATAGAAATGACAACGACCACGGCGACTGAAGAGGAACTTTTCTGTGGACTGCGGACGTGCTCAAGGGGTTACAACTACGTCTCCCGCCGTTGTTTCTTGCATGAAGAGATCGGAAACCGCTTCAAGCACAGCCTGGTCGGAAGAGGAAGAAATTTTCTAGTCTCGCTCTGACGGAGAACAATCAAAACTCCACGGTTCCGATTCAATGCTACAGGAAGGAGAAGAAAGCCTCTGTCGAAGAGATAGTTTCAAAAAGTTCTTTTCGCTACACGGCCCCCGATGGTATCTGGTCTGGAGTGGGCGCATTCAACCGGATTCTACGCCAGTGCTGCCAAGGCTTGGATGGAAATAATGGCGATCCAATCAAATTCCTTGTCTGGAAGTCCTTCCGCAAAAACTGAGAAAAAAATGAAAGTAACGATAATCAATCTTCAGATTCTGCATTGCATGATGCTCCACTGTTGAATGAGCGTCTGTATTTCGTCCGTTTTGTACGTGTCAGGAGCCTGAAGTTATTCCTCTGCGGTACTATTGAGTACTGTTCGGGATTTATTTCAAATGTCAGACGTCCTTGCCAAATGGTTCTTCCAGTGAAATATTCCATTCATGTCGCAAGGTGAGGATGGACTGATGCAGGGATTTTATCTGAAAGGAGGATGCATTGTGATCCTAACGGACTAGCGAAGAATCATATACATTACTAGCTTCAACAAAATGACTCTCACACAGAACCTCTGAAAAATGGAGCGAGAATGCGGCTCCTGCTAACATTTCCGGAGTAATTCAAGCAAAACTGCTTAGATCGCACTTCAATGCTTTCGCTTGAAGGTCGACATTTCTCAAGCCTCGAAAAGGGGTTTCACTTTTTTTCCCTGGTGTAAATGTATTCAAAATACGACGCTTGTATCGGGGAGACCAGAATCTCCTGGAAGCATGGAAGGATTGATATTCCTTGTTACCATATTCACAGGGTTATAGACCGCACCCTGGTGTTAGACAAGCCAAGCCAGTAAAAAGTATCAAATAATGCAAATTTGGGATAAAACATGGCCGAACACCAAGCTTGACAAAATAATGCCGCTTGATTTCCGAAATGTGAGCAGTATGCAAGTTGCTTATAGTGCACTTGGTCAGAATTGCCGGGAATATCGTACAACGATATATAACGTACATCGTTGTACGATATATAATCTTGACAAAAGAGGAGCACATTTTCGCCGGGATGGCATAATTTTCAGCTGTCTCCTTCTTTCTTATTTGACGAACTTGAGCCATTTACATAATCTCGGATTTAGTCCTATAATCGAGAAACACGGAAATTCTTATCATATTTCACCCCACATGAAAGGTCATTAGAAACGAATGTAAAAGTCTTTCCTATGTACAGTACTTCCGGTATGGCGTCTTGATTTTATGGCTCTCGACAACAGGTACGAGTACAGCAGTCGGGTATAGGAAACTTTTCTCTGGCTGAGTGATGGGGAGAAGTTCCGAGATAGTTTCTCGCGTGCAAAGAGATTGAAATCAGAAGAACAAGATGCTTGGGGGGGGGGGGGGGAATAAGAATGACGAGCGATGGCGGAAGAAAACTTTTCGTCGACTCAAATCCCGAACATAGAGGACGCGTGGCGAGACCGCAGAAAAGATTGGCTTACGCCCGCAGCTGACTCCGCATTTTATTGTTCATTAAGATTCCCGGGTTCGGTATTCGTCATCCCCCAACCCACAACAGTCTCACTCCGACCGTGCTGCTATCCCTATGGAATGGAGTCATCCATCATCTAGTTGTGGTGGGCCGCAGATGGCTCAGCGGTCTTGCCCTGTTTTCCGCTCCCGCAAGCGTGGCACCATCGTCCATGCAAATGGCGGCGAATCCACACGGCCAAAGATCATAACGCGAGCTCGGATGAGTGGCGCCGTAATGGCGTACGACTGATGAAATGGTCGCCGTTGACTTGTCCTGTAACTAGGTCGGACTAACAATAGGCAAAAGTGGGACACGCCACGTGTATATGCTCTTCCTGCGGCCGCGGGTATAGTTCTAGTCACTATTAATCATCGCTTTCATTCGATGAATGCTGGTTCTCAAGGCCTAGGGAGAAAATGTCTGCGGTGTCATTTCAATTTCTGTCGAGGCGATAATGCTACCAGCTCTCCTTATCGCCAAGAGTTCTTGGATATAATAGCAAGTCCTCACGTCCTGCATGCAATTGTTACACTGTCCACGCAATTGTTCGCACACAGTACCACTATTTCGGAGGCATAAATGAAAATTCAATTTTGCCCACCTCTTCGCGCATTCAAAAGTACTGTACAAACTGTTCTACAATTTCATATTCAACGAATGCTTCTCGGCCAACTTTTTCCGGCGCCACAATAAAAAAACATTGTGATCAATATTCAAGATTCGTAGAAGTACTTTTCAGTACTTTACTCATATATTGATGGATTGTTTTTTCTCAACCAAAAAGAAATAGCTCAAGTTCCCATGCAACTCCTGAAAGCTATGGATTCCACATGATTTCATATTTTGATAGCGTCTACTGGTGAATAAACCCGCATTATAACCAGTGAAAACATATTATTTCACGAGGTGACCCGCAATTTACTGAAGAAATCGAAATGCTGGAGAAGCACACGGAAGATTTCAAATCGCAAAACTGGAAATATTTCTGCGGACCAGTCTTTCGGTATATTATGTAATCGGCATAAAAAGTCGTTCAACGGATATATACGTCTAGTAATAATTCGATCGTTAAAAAATCAATACACAGTACCTGCATTCCGATGCTGATCCCGTTTCATTCTTTTTGGGGATAACGAATTTAGCACACTATGAACGAGGATTTGCTAGCTCATCCGTTACAGTGTGCATGCCTGCTTGTGCTTTGAAGTACCATGCCTTCTTCAAGATAAACCAGCCTATTAAATAGAGAAACGATTTTAATGTTGGGTATTTCAAGATGAAAAGCGTATGGAATTTCATTCATTCGAGATTGATATATCTCTACCAAGTATTTTGCATGTGAAGTATTTTTCAAATATTGGAGGCCGAAACAATTGTGGCGAGAGGAAGTTACGTGAGGGGAGTATAAAGTGGAGAATAAATTTGAAATTTCATCAGACATTTATTGTCAATCTCAGGGAAGTCAATTTATGGTTTGCAGCGAATTAAAATTTGAGATATGGGTTATACTTCAGGTTGGACTGATATTCAGAGCAGCATTCGAATATATTGTTCGTGATCATTTTACACTCTTCATCATCATAATTTTTTCAAGAGGGAGAGAGAGAGTGCTATGCTTTGCAGAACCGGAAAGCGTTTTAAAACACGAGTATTAAAATAAAATATTTTTCATTCATATTTTCGGCGGTCTGTTCATGTTGTGTTTCCAAACCTTCTATACGTCGGAGTCTAGCGTTGGGCATGAAAAAACCTTTTTACCCGAGTCTCACAGCAAAACATTCGCATTAGCTATACAAATGCTCAATTTTCCTCAACTTGACAAACATCGTCAAAAATACAGTTTTAGGAAAGAACTACGGTTCAGAGCGATAATAAGGGTATGCATCAACTATCTTTCTCAGGATTCTTGACTTTCAAAAATATGAAAAAAAGTAGCTCAGCCTTGGAGCCGTTTTTATAATTTTTTGGACGAAAATTTTACCAAATGTCGCCCCCAGAAAATCAAAATTTCCGCGACTGCAGCTCGCTTGATTTTTCTGCATGACTGGTGCTGAAATTTCAACGACAAAAAAAAGCTCGTCTTAGCCGCCCTGGGACTTGGCGATAACGAAGCAAAGAATATCCACTCACGCAAATATAGTGCCCGGGGTTTGCCAATACCACGCGCCGGCATAGTGATGTCCATTTCCAGACGGGGAAGACAATGAGTCCCTGTTGGACTGCTGGACCGATTACGACGGCGCCGGATCTCTGATATGTATGTGTGGGCAGGGAGACGACAATGACTGTACCCTGTGCGGTGTAGGGAGCCAGCGATATTTCTTTCTGGAACTGCATGGGTTACCGAAGATTGCACTCAAAAATTATCCTTCCCTCAGCCATTAACAAAGAAAGCGTGTGCCAGGATACTGGTCCGTCGAAGGCACCCTCATTCTTTCTATGCTCGCAAAATCTCTGCGACATGCTTGATGCATTTCATTACATGCTTTAAAGCCTACACCTACGCAATAGTCTTCGGTTAAGAAATGTACCATGATCTAAACAGAGTACAAGAACATGTTTCTCGAGCAGACGTGCGTTGAAGCTCATTTTCAATTTGGATGATGGGCTGCAACCAACATTTTTAAGGCGTATGAAATCATTTTTTTATGTTTTTGTTTGATTTTATATTCAAACATCGCCTTGTATATTATATTTTACCTCGGAAAATAAAATGTTTGCCAGCAGGTCTCTTAATTGGGGTTGCGTGAATATACCTGCAAATTGTCTCGAATCCTGGTTTCCAACAGACCTGGAAATAATTTTAATTTCAAGGAATGATCTCGAAGCGTAAATTAATCTATGACTTTTATTATACAGTATATGCTCATTTTTGGCATTGTGGTAAGTGCTGCTAGCATATACTGTATGCAAGTTATAAAAAACACAGAACTTTTATTTGAAGATACTGTATAAATAATTTTCTCCGTAGCTTCTTCCCTTCCCGAAAAATAAATGAGACAGAAATATAGCCCAAAAAAAGAAAACGATTTTTTCCACGAGCGCATAAAATTCATCTTTCGAGTTTAAGGAACAGCTTTGACATACTTCATAGCTCCAAATTTCCTAGTACAGCAGGGGATACATAATGCATAATTCATATGACAGACCTTCAATTTGACCTCAAAAATACAAATTTTCAATTCAAACTTCTTTGATTTTGAAGTGGTGGAATCTTCTGGATCCCTGAAGATACCATGAGAAAAGCGTACACCGGCAAAAGCAAAGCTGTGCCGTTAATCGTGACGAAGATTTACGCGGGAGAGCTCATCATTGATTTCCTTCGGGGGTGAGAAAAAAAAAAACAACCCGTCTGCTCACGATTTGGCGAACACCCTACCTGGTTCTCTGGAGACAAACCTCCACGGGAAGCATATTTGACGTGAAGTTTCCCTCGTAATCCGCAGAGAACCCCATTCCCGGCCACCCGTTGGGCCGAATGATGCCCAACTCTCGCATTTATCGGCTACCACAACTTCGTGAGCCGCCCAAGTCTCAGACTGGACGCTGTCTTATACCGTTCCTCCGAAAAGATCCCATGTGTTTTTCTTCACCTTCACAAGTGTGAAAGGATCCCCCTCATGATTGCCAACTAGGAGTTTGAAGACGCGACAAATCAGACAACTTATGCTATATTCTGAGTACGTCTAGGTACAGTTACGGTTATGTGCTTGTTAGACCTGCCCGTCATTCCTTCACATGTGGCATTAGCTCTTGACATTACACTTGGGTCGGATTATTATGATGAACATTTTTGGGTCATTGTTGGATTAGGCTGCTTAGTTGTTGGGCGAGGGTTGTTCTGTCTATTTTGTTTACCATATTTAGGTTTAGCTATACAGTAAATAACACGCACCTGTGAATGGGGTCTGATTTTCGCACTCAGTCTGTGTCAGCATAATAGAGCTATCAGATGATTGCTAAGCCGATAATTGCTAAGATCTCTGGATAATTTTATTTTTTCCAATTTTTTCAAAATTCCACCCTTCTAATTACGTTACCTAGAATGACAGAATAGAAAAAATCTTAGACACATAAATAGCCAATTTCGAAGATAATTGAAGTTAGACTTATTTGTTGGGACCATCTCAGAGGATTTCATGCACTATTATAATTCGTGATTTTGATGACTGGAGGAAGTTTGAGTTAATTTATAAGCACTCTCTTGTGCTAAAACGGTTGCATTCATCAAAGGAATTCATCAAGGATGACGTCAAGGCGGAATGTTTTTATTTAATTTTCCCTGGCATAAGAAAAAAAGTGTGCTGGCAATTGTAAATATTAGAGACAGGAAACGATCTAGACAGTCTCCGAGAATGATCTTAAGATCGAAACAAGTCTTCTTTAAAATTGAATACCGTTAAAATTAAGGACAGCAAAGATTGCGTTCTTTTTGTATAGAGTACAGTATGATGTGCTTCAGATTATGCTGATAAAAAAGAACATGCTTCGGGACAATCCCATTTGTATTTTTTCTATACTTATATTTTACGATTTATCTTCTGTTGATGATGAATCGATAAGCTCATATCTACAATATTTCTTATTTTCGTACTTGGAGACGGTGGACCAAAATCTGTCGCTAATGAGCATACATCTAATCTCTTTTTGAAGAATCTAAAAATTTAGCTCACCAACTTCGGAATAAAACAGTTTGTGATGAAGCACTATGTGGAAGGGCCATGTGATTCTTGTGGTCTTCTTTGTGGAACTGCGGAAATATCCGAGATGCGGATAAAATTCAAATTTGGTTCCCCGAAGCTGTTCCTCGCCATCACTTCTTTCGAGTATCGAAAAATAAAGGGAAGAAAAAAGGGAAATCTTGCCTTCTTTGTGTACTACGAAAATTTCCAGGATGAGGATAAAATTGACATTTGGTTCCCCGAAGCTCACCATCCCTCGTTGAATATTTAAAAATAAAATTACGAAAAATGGGGGAAATCGTGCTAGGCGAAATTCGAACTAAATCCGACCGCCGGTAACTTCCGCGGGGTTTCCCGGCAGACGGGTACAAATGATGCGGAGAAATGTTCTCGTCCCTGTGCAGCGCCTTATCCGACGAGTGTTCATTAGCTTTCTGAAACAACGTACGAGCTATGAAATCGCATCGGAGGAAGTGGCAGCATTTTCGTTGCTGCCGCAGACCATGTCTTGGGACCATAACTCCTCACGTCTCGGCGACAGACGGAAGTAGTTCGTTACCGTATCCACAGACCAGAAAAATTCATCTTTCCGTGGATGAAGTCGTCTGAACTCTAAGGTCTTCTCACGTACCGGCTGCCTCAACTTTCTCCGTGTCTGGAAAGAAAGCGAAAGAATCCCAACTGCTGCCTTTATTTTGCGTGGGTTTCGGTCAGTTCCATAAGTGTAATTTTGCAATCCCTAGAAAACGTGGAGTGAATGCATTTCATAGTAGCACGAGAACTCTCAACTTGCAACCAAACATTTTAGACCTTCTTTTCGACTAGATAGATCGATAAGCAAGTTAATTTTTCACTTTTCAGCACATGGGTCAAACAATGTTTCCCACATCCCATCATCTAAATCCCCACCCTACCCAAATTCCAGAATATCAGGATAGAAAGAATAAAAATGAAATATGCATGGGTACTGAAAGAAAATTAACATACATCACAGAACATATAAATGCACACATGATAGGAATAATTCATTCAATTTTCAAGTAAAAAAAATAGTTATAGTAATCACAGCACAAAGAAATTATCGAGCACAAATTAGAGCACAAGGTGCTTAGCCTGATCCCAGATAAGTTTTAGTTGATTCAAGAAATTGAAGAGAATCTTTGAGGAGAAATCATACAAAAACAACAGTTTATCTTGGTCCTCTAAGATTTGGGGAATAGCTTTTTTCTTCCAAGTGTCAAGAAACTCTACTATATCTTTGAAGAAGCGGAAATTCTCAATAATAATAAAGGAAATAATCGTTGATGTTCTGCAGCTACTGATACTCTTTATATTCAAGTGTGGTTCAGTTGAATGCACACGTCTTCCGAGAGAATGTGTTTTACCAAGATCCATTTTCTCGCTCCTACATCTGAAATGTGATGGGCATATCCCACAAAATGAAACGTCCGGTAGATGCGACAGAATAATGTTCAACCTTCAACATAAATTATCTTTATTATACCTCCGTTAGGCGAGTTTCTCTTTGTGTCCCAAGCGGGTCCCTTGTCAGAGTCACTCTCTCGCTCTCTCTCTCTGACAATGATGGCAAGCAATGTATAGTTATCACGCCTAATGTTGATCTTCTATGAAGGAATCCACAGTCGACCTTGTGGTTTTTAGTGCCCAAATATGCGTATATGATGATTAGGATTCATGCAAACCCCGTGTGTGAAATTCTTTGCTTTTAATTAGAGGTTGACAAGTTGCGAGATATTTGTAGCAAAATGCACTCATTTTGGCTTTTGTACGACACTGAAGCATCTGCGTTCCCAGAGATGCTGCTGGGATAAACTATATCTTAACTAAAATTCATTATATTGTGTAGATTGTTAGTACTTCAAAAGCGAATCGATTTTACTGCGACTACGCATGTTTCAACCGGAAGAAAGTCCACTGACTTTGGTAGAGAAATGGAGCCCGGAAAACTATTTCAAGAAAAGCTAATGCCAGTGTTGGTTTTCTGAAGATCTTACTTCAGAAAAATTGAAACACAACTCGTATAGTCCATATGCAACGATCGTGTTACCTTTGGCGTGATTGATTATCCAAGCAAATACAAAATCGTTTTCTCGGCATGTAAGATTCCTCATTTTTTGCTTCGCCCAGAGAAGTTTTGTTTATAGCAACTATAAGGAAAGACATGGCGAACAGAAGTAAATTATGTCTTAAATTATTAAGCGTGTAATTAAAATCGTGAACATATCATCTACCCGCTTTTCTTCGAATATGAGGAGACTGTTTTTAAAGAATGGAAATTTATACTCGAGAAAGTCGAGACAGTAACAAAAAAATCTAGTGCGTTCTTTTTCTACGAAAGGGGACCTAATTTGCAATGCCTTTCGTAGGAGCGATAATTCAATCTTCCAGTTTATATTTATAGTCCAAGTATTTCCCGTAAGCAATTCGAAGACTTGTCTTTGGATCCTACCGTGTATAGTGCGCAGTGTTCTCAGAAATATTTCAAATTACGCTCCACCATTTTTCAAAATGGACGTAATGATTGGACTGGATGCCCAAGTCAACACGTCTCACATTCTCCGAGGTATTCAGAATATATGTATATATATATTTTGCATTCGGAATTGGTGACTTGTTGACGCTTTCTGGATAGTCCGTACGATCTGTCTGAGGATTGTGGTACTGACATGCTCATGGCGACATGAAGTAAACAATTTTAGACATAATTTGCATATCCTCTTATAGAACCGTGCGCTGTAAAAAAAAAAATCGCTTCCCCCTGAATGCTCCTGCCTTTAAGTCTGTCATGTGCGGATAATTTTCTTCATACACCCCGGCCTAGAACACTAAAAACAAATCACATTCGCTCCAATTCGGGGAAAAAAGACGCGTCTCGGCGTGGATGCGTGTGGGTTAGAGAGATGGGTGAAGACTGAAGAGTTCCATTGGTTTTTATCGCACGAGAACCGAGCGGAAGAAAAGAATTACACTGCCCTCACACCTACGTCGAACTCACGCAGGTGACAACTCCCATATTTTGTTATTACGGCTGTTTTTATATTCGTTAAGGGAAGCGGCGGCTCAGGGAAGACCCTTCGGCCTTCTACCTCAGCCAGAGGTATGTAAGGTTAGCCTATTTCCTCAACATTGAAATACAGATGCTGCGGAGATCCTCTGAAATGCTCGAGCGAGGCTGCCTTTGGAGGATCCCAGGATCAACAATAATATTTAAATAAATGTTTTCGACTAATCCGGTCATGATGTCAGAGAAGTGGCTATTAAATAATGTTTGTAGTTCAAAAGAAAAGCTGTTGCTGTAATTCTAAAGTTTGTCACAAGAAAGAAAAGTATAATGGCTCCTATATTCCATCAAAAATGGCATTTTCTATCCCGAAACTTGAGGGTGAAAAATGGAAAAGCTGAAGAGTTGCTTGTCGTAAATACTGTATCAGATACTTTTTTATCCTAATTTCGCACACAAAAAATCTAAAGAAACATCTCGGCGATTTATATTTCTTATTCCATGTATGGAGTTTTTTAGCGACGATTTTTTTAGGGTTTCTGAGGGCCTACGATTAATTCATCTTACTATTGATGCCCTAATATCTGTAAACCATTTTGAATTCCACATAATCTTTGAAAAAAAGGATAAATGCTGTATATACAGTTGAACCTGTTTACATCGAACCTAACTATGTCTTTTTTTTTTGAGTCCCTGTCAGAGTTTCCTTATAAACAACGCACTAAAAACCTCATCCCTTATGACTCAAAGGCTTTCCCCCTCAAGCCTCCCAAATGTTTGAGAGGCTATTATTCTATTGGCATAAGACATAGAAATGAAAAAGGAATAAGAAAAGCAACAAAAATTTAACTTTATGAATTTTGGAAGGAAGTGAAAGACCTATTTAGCAAATGAACTCTGCGTTAAACTTCAGCATCCCATCAACTCATTCAAGAAGCAATTCAAGGCCAAAAAATCACAATTTCCTGGATTTCTTTCTTTTCCCCGAAAAAAAGCTTCTTCCCTGAATCGAAACCTCCCCAACTCGATTTTTTAGTCTCTTAAAGTTCGACTTGAAGAGGTTCGACTGTACAAAGATGAACAGTGGGCGACGAAATAATCTTTCGACAGGGAATATTGCTGTGGATGAACAGATCCACTATCAGAAGGTCAATAGAGATCAGAAACAGATTCTTTATTTGTTGGAGCAAAGGGCTGCGGAGTGCAATTGGTGGACTGCTGACCTGGAAACCAGACAACCCGGGTATTCTTCGTACGCGTTCGAACAAACGCCGTATATTCATGAAAGGCTGCTTGGCGGCGTTGACAAAACCCTCAGCACAGGCAGTGCCAGTATTTGACCGTATATACTCTGCAATGGCGTACAGTGTTGGATAGTACATCAAGCATAGGACGTATATGCATTCAAGTATCCTTCCCCCAGCTGCAGTCGAAATTTACGGGAAGCAACGCGAATGATTCATCCCTTTTCTTTCCGCGAAGTTCACACCCCACCGGGGAAATAAAATAGACGAAGCGTTGTTTCCATCGAGTTGAGAGCGTGTCAACGGAAGCGGACTCGCTGCTCCTGGCGGGACTGCAGTCGGGGAAAGAGGAATTGTTCCGAATACTCCAGTACTGGAGAGTTTCCGGAATAAATGTCGAATGGCTTCCCGCGGAAGTGGTCGAGCAATTGCGCTGCCAACTGTCCTTTGCTGGGCGTGAAAAATTTACCACCACCTAGTCCCCCTCCGCGGATGAAACCTAGTTCACGTTTGCCGGGATGAAGTAGAAAAAGGTGGCTCATGTGCCCATTAGAAGGCAGATTTTATGCCCGTAGACATCAACGCACTTCATCTTGCTTTAATCTAGCCCAAAAGTACCTCGATCAATGTTTTGAACAGTCTTTGAAGGAGACACTTCCTTTGTTTCAATTCGTTTCTCAGAAAGAAAAGTATGCTACTTTATTGTTGAGAGAATTAGAGAGTAAGGCGTTCCATGTTGAAGAGAAAAATGAAATATTATTAGTCCAGTGCTTGTAAAAATCGAAGGATCTCATCAAGGTCATGCTTTGATGTTGACGATCATAGCACGAGCGATTTGTCAGTATATGTCAAATTCGTTCTAAATTCAAAAAAACCAATTTTCAATCGTATTGATGAAAACTCATTGCCTTCAAATTTCTCCTAGCACCAATTTGCGTGCTTCCTTCTATTCAAATGTAGATTCTGAAATTAATCTTTTTTCTTTAAAATTAAAATGGCCTTTATTGATAAATTTAAACTATCTTCCAATATGTATTACGATAGGTTTGCTACACTGAGAACAGCCAGGGACATGTTAGCCAAAATTCATGCTGCATTATTATTCCTTATTTCTGTCGAAAAATTTAACCTTTCAGGGATGCAATCTGAGTATATACATTCCGTTCATTGTGCCCATGATGTAACCAAGAAAAGATATATGAAAAATCCAGGGAATTCTTCTTGAAAATGTTGATGCAATCCTGAGTAACGTCGCTTGACGTATAATGTCGCATTTTAAAACCTAAGTCCCGCGGAAAATTTGAGCTTCTGTGAAAGAATCTGTGAAAGAATCTTTCCGTTAACTGGGGGTATGAATTCATTGCCAAGTTTCCCCAAAAAATATGCATACTTTTGGAATGCGAGATCCGCATTTTCACGGTTTCATCCGGGCAGCGGAAGAAAAATTGGATCACCCGTAATGGTTGGCCACAGCTGCGCAGTCTTGCGATATAATTCAACAAACCTTTTATTTCGCGTATTTTTCTGTACTTTTTGGCCAGCTGCACAGAAGAGACGACATGGGAGGAAGAAAAAACAATCGAATTTACAATATCTGAGTGGACCATCGAAATTGCTTTTCCTATAAAAGGGATTACTTGACTTGCCGTTTGATTATTTATTTCATACGAAGAATGGAGGGTTTTTTTGTCTTATAAATGATTTAACAGTGGAATATACTCATTCACACTGAAAATTTATCGAGAAAATCGATTGCCGTCATCAGAGAAAGACGGATGGTCACGAGAATCCGTTCCGGAGGTACATAATAATCATTGAATGATTCATTCGTTTGAAAGGTTTCGTCCTCCGTGTATCCAAGGTTTCTGGAGGTGCCGAGGTATTTTTTAAATCTGAATTTGGTTTTCCGTCTTCCATTTTATCGGTTTATGATAACTTTCAATGAATGCGGCCGAAGTTGTGAAGTTTTCTTACTTGTGAATGACTATAGGCGCTGTCGAGAGTTTTTCTGATTTTTTGTTTTCTTTTTTTGCATTTGCCGTTCCCGCGAACCTCAAACTTTTCGCGAAGTGCGAGTTACATCACGGGCATTTGTAATGCTAACTCCGTAACACCAACTTGCCATGCGATGTCCTTCAATGTAGAGGTCAAACGCAAGAAGTTCGTGTTTCCTGTCGTCATTTGAATTTTAAATTTCACTTCACTCGAAAGCCCAACGGGGTTCGAAAGTTCGGAAAACGTTTAAACACCCGCCTCCAATACCCCCTCGTTGACGCGTGTTGAATAAACCCAAGGACGTACAAATGAGTACTCAACATCAGAACCCTAAATAAAAAAGTGCCGGTCTCGAGCAAGCAAGAGTTTCAGCAAATCTCTTGCTCAGGTTGTCGTGTCAAGTCTCCGGGTCTCATTCAGTCAGTGCTTGCATCTTCGTTTAAAAGCTTGTGACGCGTACGTGTTCTTCCATTCAATGGTCTGGCGTCCTGAGAAGTATGTTTTTTTGTGGAGTTTCTAGAGGAATTATCACGAGACTCTAGAATACTCAACTACATTACCAGGCAGGGCTGTCCAAGGGCACGTTCAACTTCTCCCAGGCGAAGATAGATGAAGTGAATTTTTTCCTTCCTTTGGTTTCTCTCTCATGATCTTACAGGGGCAAGTGCTTCAGAACCTGATCATAAATAATGCTTTTCTCCTAGCCTCACTACTTTAAAAACAAATTCTGGAATAACTTATAGAAATTCTGTTTCGAACGCAGTAAAAATCCCCCTTCTTCCCGTCTGATGGAAGTTATTTGAACAGGAAAACACCATAACATCAGGGCTATTTTTGCGCATTTTCTCTTGTTAAATTGCGAGAAACATGACGTTGTGTTATTTCGTCGTCCTTTCCTCTTCGTTTCCGTTTTATTCTCTTGTCTTTTCATACTTTCAAGGTTCGGGATTTTCCAGAAATTTGTGTCAACGATGTCTTAAAATATTCTCAGCAGCATCAGACCAGATTATTATCCTCCAAATTGTTGCTTCTTCCATTTACAGTGTGATTTGAAAAATCACTTTTGGATTTTGTCTAGGGGATTGCTACGTGGAGGTGGATAAAGTGATTGAGATGAGCTCTCTTTTTACTGATATTACATTGATTTTCGAAGTGCACGCCGTCATAATCAGGAAAAGGTTGACCTGATATGCTGTATTTGGATGTTGATGGATCCGCAGTAAGTTTAAGCCCCAACAAACACGCTATCTGTACAATAAATATTATTACTAGTTGGTGGGAATCATGCCCCAGACCTGACAACTACGTTACAATAATAGAAATCCTACCTTCTGTTTTTTTACCTTTTGTGGTTGCGATGCTGAATTCAGTAAAATTCGAATTAATTATTGAAAGAGCTCTACGAATCTAGGCTGCAATTGGAGGAGTGAACCAGGAAATTATTACAGTTTCGTCATCGATTCCACGGTGGTTCCACGGATTCTTCATAGGGAATTTGAGTCTTTTTAAGTACTGTACGTGATTATCAAGTGGTACAACTTTCATACAATCCCTCGTACTGACAAACCGAGAGAAGAATGGAGGGCTGGATTTCTGGTCGTGTCATGCACGGAGATTGTCAGGCGATGCTCATTTCCGTCCGGCGTGTTCATCATCCCTATATAACCTAGCCCAAATTTCAACACGAGTCCCAGGCGTCGTCAATCAGAAGCGCTTTTCAATTAAAACCCCCGCATGTGCTCGAAAATTTCTCTTATCGTGTTTTTCGGGTTGTTTCCCACAGGGTTTGCGATGAAACAGACGGAATTCCTCGTCGGTCTGCTGACTTCCTTGGTGTGGCTGCAGCCTACCCTGGGTGAGTTGAATGCTATTTTTTCTCGCATGCGACATTTCCATGTATGTCTTTTGGAATATCCGCGAAATCGTTCTTCAGTAATATCCGCATCGATTCTAGAAAATGCAGGATTATATTCGGGAAGACAAGGGATGACACTTCGGGGTTTGCTGGCGTAGGTCGGGCGGAATCCTAAATTATTGAATTTCAATATCCGAGGAGAGAAAATCGGTGCTGCATCGCGGGAAGAGTTTTCCGATTCAATTTGCAGCCCCGGCAGAGAACGTCTGGTTGAATTGGGAAACCAGATCTGGAATCCAACCTTTCGGCTTTCCCGCAAACGACCTAATCCCAGTGTCCGGAAATCGTGCGTTTCCTGCGGTTCATTTCGTCGAAATCCGATAAAATATTGCCAACCGGTTTTGACCGCTTTATAGCCCGGCGTTTCGTACATGAGTCCACCCGCGGCTCTCAATTCCTGCGATTACAGTAAGTACCACGCGAGAAAAATCGTTTGCACAAATTTAGGCGGCAGACTTCTGCTTTTGTGGGCACTGCACTGCTCTCTCAATTTTTCAATGTATATGGGGTTTTTTTTTCAGACGTTTCCCCATGTAAGCCTTGCCGTAATATTTACGGGGATTTATGATCGAACCTATGTTCTGACTGCTTGCATATTAATTATATCCTGTCAGGTATAGTTCTTTGCACATGCAAAATAAATTAATGTGGAACACGCTTGTAAAGATGTGCCCTCGGGAAGCTGATGTGGAATTTTTATGAGGATAAAATTACGTGATTCTGATGCCGCTTCATTTATTTCTCGAAAAACTTTGTTGGCCCAGTGTTCGGGCCGGCGGCGTTTTCGTTGTTCTGTAAATTTGCTTATTGTGTCAGAACCAAAAAAAAAACGCATGTCGTCTTTTTTGTTGTTGTCTGAATGAATTAGCGGACTGTTTGAATCTCCCTTGGTTACTTATACTCTCATGATGAGGGCCACACACACGAAAAACCAGGTGCGAGCCACTTTCGAGAAAATTTACTAAAATGATAAGCTGGCCTTATGCAATTAAAAGGTTATAAGATTAGGTTTCACACCTTTAAAATTTCTTATGCGTCATTGGGCATCCAGACCCTTCATTTTGTCTTTGCAAATGAGGGTTGGCGGATGGGTGCTATTTGAAAGAGTGACTTACTCAGATGACAATTCTATTTCCCAGGCTTAGGCGTTTCAAATGAGACGCAATTTCGGATTTTTTTTCAAGCAAAAAGATAATTCTGTTAAATTCAAATTCGCATTCAGTATCTAGAGGGTGCATTTAATTTAGAAACGACTACAATGTACAACTGTACATTATTACCCGCACGTACTTGGAAACGAAGGTACATCGAGCTCTGTATTTTTTGCGCCTGAAAAATTGCCTGAGGATGTAAGACGAATTTTCATTGTATATACTTTCCTAGGATCACAAGGTGAGGTGCATTTTGCTCATTTTTCACGATTCAGGTTGATCGCAAATATTCATAGCAGTGATCAAGATTCTGATTGATTCTCAACATTCAACTGGTCCTCGGTTCAATTGAATTTGAAAATACAGTAAAATTTTAAGCTGAACTATGAAATGTAAGATATCACCACTTGAAATGAGCCATCAAATGCATTCATGGTGCACCCTAATTCTTGGGGCAAATTTTTACACAAAAGTGTTTCTTATTCAAAGACATTATCTAACTGGTGAAGAATAACATTTTATGTTTCTTCAAGTCGCCGCGATGACCTCTGACAGATTAAAGCTCCTAAATGAATATGGTAGTTCATAATGCATAATCTGATCCTCACTCTAATTGGACAGGAGTTGGAATCTTGATTGTTTGTGAAAGCTTTTGGGAACATTAAACTGGCATCTGATGTACCCTTTTTTCGGAACATTTTCCAAGAAAATTGTGAATTCAACGTTGGATTGCATACGGTACTTGACGAGTAGCCTTTTCCAAATCTTCGTGCCACATTTTATGGAATAAACTGAGCGATAAAATGTTGACTGTGAGGCATTCAAGCGTGTTCCGCAAATGAGTAGAACTGAGTTAATTGCTGGGAATGGAAATTCCGTCTCGGGTCCGGAAAAGTGCACAAGACGCATGAAGTGCATTTGCTAGGAACGCATGTCGGGAAATCTTCCAGAATCACATCAATGCTCCGATTCTTTACGTCCGCGAACCCACGTCACCGGGTCGGAAACGGGCAGCGGGGTGAGTGCATTCAACTTTCCCGAACTTCGTCCCTTTTTTCCCCCCTCGGCGACGATGGATTCCACGCGACACGACCTTCAGTGACACGATTTCATCCACGGCAACCTAGGTCGACGAGGACGTTATCATTCCAGAGGGGGCAGATTGAATGCGATTGTCCCGAGCGAATGGAGCGTGCTAGCGCGAATAAACCCTCGACGGAGTTAATTGAGCGCGTTGAGCGACGCCGTCGTTTCCGTCGCATGGTAATTCAGGTGCACGTCTTGGTTCAGTCAGTTCCTGAGATTCCGGGCTCCGCGATGGAACCTGTCTATGAGCATGAATGTGCGGGTCCTACCGTCAGCAGGAGACATTTTGAACGCGCTCGTGAAGTCAGGGATCCGGATCACTCACCCATGCGCACATTTTGAAGGTCTCGGATCCCGATTTTGACCTTGCAGATAAGTAGATAACGACCTTGACCCTGGCGTCTTTTAAAAATGAAACAGCAACAAATTGACGTATTAAGTAAGTTAAAGTACAACCTACAAGTACAATATTCGATCAAAAAATTCGGAGAGTGCGCATCTATTATTCCATTTACAGCAATGGTTGTTTTTGGGGGTTCATAATTGATTTTACTAATTAAACGCTGAACTGATTTAGTGGCTTTCGTTTTCAATAAAAGCTTCGGGAGTTTTGGTTCTTTTGCTTGCCTCATGAACTCTATCTTATGATGGATCAAAAACATAATCCGAGTCCTCCAGTGAAAAAATCAACCAAGAGCGAAATTTGATCAATGTTGAGATTGGGTGTTGAAAGATTCAAAAATATCGAAAAGTTTCAGGATTTCCGGATGCTCCGTAAGGCACTCTTGTACATTTTTGAGGATGTCTCTGGATAGGCATCGTCTACCTAAACTGGTTTAGATTTTCAATCTTTCCAGAAGTTCTGAATATTTCAAGCTTATTAAAACAAATTCCAGGTGCAAATTTATCCTGGAATTACTATAGACTCAACACCGACTGAGGACTTCACAAATGCAGCCCTTCCTTGTTGGTTTGTCAGACGTGGTAATTCTCGAGGAATAAAATGTGGTTAAAACCTCATTGTTTATTTTTATATAATTTCAATTTCCTTTTTTACTTTCGCCGTGATTTTTCCTATTGCTTACGAAGCGGTCACTTCAAGATATTAATTTTTTCAAAAGGGTGCGGGCATTATGGTTTCAGTATTCAAACGACGACGATCAGTTCGTCAATTAATGTTGCAAGAAAATTATTTTCGTGGTCTGTCCTTAAAGTTAAATTCATAGCCACCATGTTTCTCGAACCTTGGGCTTACTTTCACATGTGATGCGGAGCTCAGCGAATGTATGTATTTCAATTGGCGCATCCCGTGAGTTTGTGCTCTCCGCATAATCAAGACACGTCCGGAACGAAGTGGCAGAACGAAATTTAGGTCAACAAAGTTAACCCTTGAATATTACCCTCGCAATTAATGAAACAAATCTGGAATAAATCTGCTGAAACCGAAAACGAAATAGTAGAAACAACAAGAAGCAGTGAAAAGGCGGCGAGGCTTTTTTTTTTAATGTATATTCCAAAGTTTCTTTGCCCTGGTGTTGCGGAGCGGAGGTCAAAAATGAGTTCATGCCGGTCGTTTGTTCCCCCACATCCCGTTTGACTTTAAATCATTTAATGCAAAGCTTGGCGAGTCGGAAACGGGCCAGAGCGGCCCAACGTCGAATACAGCCACTGAGGAGACGCGTGTCATTTGTCTTCCGGAGTTGCATTTCCTTGGGCAATCCTCGCTCGTTGGCAGACGGCAAGGAAAAGGGAACCGGGAAAACACACATGCTGTGTTCCAAGAGATTTAATCTGTCACTTCCTTCAAGAGTGGCTCAAGTGGAGGTGCCTTTGCTGGGCAGGGGGGAATCGGAACATAGAACGCTTCGCCGATCCGTCGTTGGATCGGAAAAACACAGCGAGATCGGTCCGGCGACGAATTTATTTTTCCTCGGAGTTTCCACTGAACGACAGGATCCTCTGCAGAGCCCAGGGGATCACTTCTGATCGCTTGTATTTCTCTCGGATTTTGTAACTTTTTGTGTTTTTTTTAAGTCACGGTAGCCATTCAATTGGGGTAATTCGTGGTTCCGGAAGAAAATTCGAATTCCCAAACAATCTGAGTTTGATATAATAAATTAATTTCGAACTCATTTTCATGAAAGCATGCCTTTTCTAAACAGCAAAAGAATCATGAAAAATAATATTCGGTTTGGCTAGAAATTCAACAGCAGAATGATGTTTCTTTCGTTGAAGAACTCGTTTCAACGATGAACAGCCTCTGACCCGTTTTCATTGAAAACCCAACGTTGTCTAAGGTCACGAAGTTGTATTCATATAGTTCAAAAATGACAGGATGAGGCTTTGAGCTTAAAAATGAGTTGAAAACAGTAAATCTGTGTTTATAGAACTACAGTACTCGAACCCTGAATCCTGAGATATGTTTTGAAACCTATGGGATAAGTGTGAGACATCTCCAGCCTCACTTGAAATTTTTAATTGCTAGTTGTTGACTCGTCACACTCTAAACTCAAAAAGTCTTGCGATAGTTGCGAATAACTCTCTCAAGCTGTGAAATGTTGTGAAAGTAAACATTTTCACGTTCGTCTGAACGGGTGGGATTGTGGGAACTCCGTGTTGCGTCGTAATTGTGCTTCTCGCTGGGTTCGAAATATATTTTTCTTGGGTGAATTTTAGAGAGCATTTCCGTCCTGCGAGAGTCATTCGAACGAATTGAAATCTTCGCGAAATGTTTCAGCGCGAATCTATTTTCGAACACTCTGCGCAGTTCACTCTAGTTTAGAATGCAATAAGAGTTTAAGCATATGGATTGATGCCTACCAAATCGTTTCGAGAATGTCAAAGTTTTCGCGTCGTTCAAAGGTAATCCACCTGCATCTAACATACTCTCCGAGAGTTAACTCGCATCTGTGCAGGAAAGATCAAACGAAATCAACTTATGCATTTACTGGCAGATAAAGTGATTCAACCTGTCACCCAGCATATGATTCAAGGCTATATGAGTGGATTGACATTAATAAACCAGCTGCTGTATTTTACAAAATCAATTCGCAAAATGTGAATACAACAAATATGCTGTTATCCAATATTCTAACAAGACTTCCTCTTGAAACATTTTCACTACAATATTAACAGTAAAATGGAATGCTTGGAAATCCGTGACAAAACAAAGTGGCTGAGCCATTTATAAGACCAAATCTGTCCTCAAATTACAGGAAAAATTTTCCTCGCTATTTTCCTCTTTTAAATTGCCAACAATTTGCGTGCTGTGTGCCAAAGAGCATGTTCGCCAGGCCCTGTAGCCTGGAGTAATTTCTGAAATCCTGTTTTTCCCAAAATATACTCTCAGAAATGACTATTCCATCTAAATTATAGCTTAGAAATCATGTCTATACCTAGAAATAATTCAACCCTACTGTTTGAGAAGCTACTCATCCCTAACTTATAGATCCTCGCACAAACTCAAAGAAGTATCAGAATCTTGTGGACTATTTTGGCGTGCATTTTCAGAGGAACTTCCTTGGGTATATTTTGGAAGTTTCTCTTAAAAGAAATAAATTTATTGTTCTATTATATACTTACATCGATTTATTATATACTTGCTGTTTGAGTGTATATATAGAAAATATATACTGCATATTCTTTTTTTAACTTGACGTTATTTAATTCAAATCGCACTTGCACAACAATGCATTGATTAATAGTCTGCATTTCAAATTTTTTTGGGGTTTTTCAAACGTTTTTTGCCATGACCCTCAAATTGTGATCAGCATTTTTAAATTATTTCTCAAGTGGTTCTCAGCTGACTTTGCAACAATCACATTTTATTGTAATTTTCCTGCCTTCTTCAGGAAGATCTATGACACATTTAACTCCCCCGTAATATGAAACCTCCTAAAAGCACTCCAAAGCTGGAAATAAAATTTAAAATTCGGGGATTCTCGACGTTGAGAAATCCGCCTGGCGCCCGAAACAGATTCGCTAATTTGTTTGTTTTTCAAATCTTCTGGGTGGGATGCGAACAAGATGTCCTCTACATTTTGACAGCAAGCATTATTCATCGGTGCTTCACGAGACTTTTGAAACACCCCTCGTATTGATCCTGCCGAAAGTTCAATGCGTGTTTTGGCATTTGCGCGCCGCCCAGAAACTCGTTGAAATCCAAACACTAAAAACGCTCGAGCCTTTCAACGGTTTGTGTAGTCGGCTGCGTCATTTGTGAGAAAGTTTAGGGTTTATTGTGGGGCCGTCCTAGTTTGTTTGTTGAAGTTTTTGGGTGAAGAAACGCGAGTGTTGGCCATTAAATGAATGATCCGCCCTAGTTGACCCGGGGTCACACTCTTCCGACGGCGAGCGGAAAAATGGAAAGCCGCAACGAACCTGAGTTTATGCCATCAACGCCAGCGAGTTCGATAACTTGGGTCAACTTGTCGCGTCACTTGGGCTGTCGAAAGCAACTGGGAGGGAAACATATCGCGCAAACGAGTCTCTGGCTCTTGTTCGCGGCCTGCTGGCGTCAGACTGCGATGACACGTGTTCGATGAGCTGAGTCAGATTCAATTCCCGACAGCAGCTCTGATTTTCTTTTCATTCTTCTGCTCGCACTCACGTTTCTTTTCTGAGACTTTCCTTGAGAAGATTGAGCGAGGGATCGTCTCGGAAGCCGGGCTTCCGCATTTTTCTTGGGAACTTCTGTTTCCGTTTCGCCGCTTATATCGGCGTCATTGTTGGCGGATGTCGACGTTGATAAGCTCCCACGCTCAGAAGCGCAGGTTCTCCGAAACCTTTCTGGAAGAATGTGATTTCGGGTCGAGGGTTTCCTCATCCTTTTGCCCATCCTCGCCCGGGTTTAGGCAGCTGCTTTTACCGGACAAAACTTAAACATGTGTCCTCGCTGCTGTCATTTGCGGAACAGGGTTACTCGACTCCTGGACATTATCAAAGGAGGGTAAACGGATGAATTATCGTGTGGCCTAATCATGGAAACTTCGGAGGCTAATAAATCTAAGCATAAAGTCACCGTCCTCTCTAAAAAAAAAAAAGCGATGAAACATTTTGGATATCTTTGTATACTGAACACGGAATGCTTAAATCAACGGGGAAATGGCAACGAGTAATCAAGCGCATGAATTAACTAAAGTTATTAGTTTATTTCTTGGGCCAGGAAAATGCGATAAATTTTTTATTCCCGATAGCAAATCGGTTTGAAATATGTTTTATTAAATTTATGGAGAATGTTTCTAGGTTATATATTCACAGTTTCTAAAAATTTGGATCATTTCGTACTTTCTATTGTATTTTTTTTATTTATCATAACTAACTTTGCTGCCATAAAGTATAAAACAATAAAGAAGACTGCATAAATCGTTGATATTCTTATGATTTTCGACTATAGCTATATTTTGTTTTTTTGCAACCAAAACGATTTGCGTCTTTATTTCTAGCTTCATCGCGATTTTTTATGCGTAGATGAAATTGAGTGCTATTGCAAAATCAGCCGGATACAATTTTTGCATGATCCATGGAATCAGAATTCACTACTAGCGATTTTAACTGTGAAAGACACACAGGACACACAGAAGCCAGTCACATTAAATTTATCTTTGCTGAAGTTTGAGAATGGGACAGTTCACGTAAAATAAAACAAATCTCAAAAATTCAACTTATAAGCCGAGTATACAGTCGGTTTTGTAGAGTGCAACTGCTGGAAGGTTCAGTTTAAAGGAGTAATCGAAAAAAGCGCCTCGTGATTAAATTGATTTGATTGAAAATTCTTCGAATGTATTATTTGCATT
Source organism: Notodromas monacha (assembly GCA_905338405.1). Lineage (NCBI taxonomy): Eukaryota > Metazoa > Arthropoda > Ostracoda > Podocopida > Cyprididae > Notodromas > Notodromas monacha. The sequence continues at coordinate 6,156 of CAJPEX010000157.1, read as the reverse complement.
TTCGAAAAAAAAATGAAGCGATTTCTGTTCGAATATTCTCAACCGCCCCTGTTTTGCTGTTCCCGAGTCCTTGGCCGAAGCTGCGTAGAATATTTCATTCTGGGCGATTTGCATAATCATTCCACACGGCATACGTATCTCCGATAATTTCAAAATAAAAGCAAATGGCTCCGAGGTGAAATGAAATTATCTCGCCCATCTGCAAATGAGTGAAATCTGCAGCACTGTAGTCAGTATAGATGGAAGCGATGTGCGCCATCTGTTCCTCGGTCGAAACTGTACTTACCACTTGCGCAGTGTTGTGAACACAATTTATGGTTGCTCTTTTTGTATAAAGGTATAGTTCCAACCTCGGCACAGCCGTGTGGACCGTGAATTAGCTCGGTTGATTACCGTCATTTATTCAACCATGAAGAATAAAGCTCCAAATTGCCCCGCTAATGTTTTCAGAGGTGCTGCAGTACTGGCCGGGCAATTCAGAGGGAAGTCTTAGCAACCCAGAGACGAATTTCCGCCTCGCATTGATTTGTTTAAGCCGCTGAGAAAACTCACCAGAGCTTCAGTTGCCATCCTGTGAGCATCCTGAATGCTCTCGTTACGTTAATTGCCACCCGTCTTGCGGCATCCCGGTGACCTGGCTTCTCGGATTCCTGACCTGGGGTGCGAAGAATTATGAATGGTGGCGAGCGTCGACGCTGTGGAAAGGAATTGCTGGCCGTGCGTTATCCACGGTCATTTCCCGTGGCTGCTTGAATGGAAGAAAATACCTAATAAATAGAATGGAAGAAAATACCTAATAAATAGAACGGAAGCCAATAAGAGAAAGGAAGCAGTGGATCAACTACAAGTTGACTCTTCCTTTGATGTTCGCCTGTCCAAACTTTTATGATCCACGCAATTTTCCGGAAATTGCCCGATGCATCCGAAGAGAGATATAAGCTGCTGGTTACAGCACATTTTATGCCTAGACCCAGGAATCGAGTTAAAGAGCCATTTGGACGGAGAACCATATAATTGATATTGTATACAGTTCAGTTTATAAACAGAGGAAGTGGTGGAAAACCCTGTTTACATTTAGAATATCAACTTTATGCAAAGATGTATGCTTTAGAATCAATTCGCGCGCTGCCTTTAGAGAATTATCAGACGAGAGAATCCTTGTTTCAGTCACAAGTTCAAGTGATTTCAGTTTTTATCTTTCCTTTCTAGCAGGCATGATCTGTGTATGTACAAAGGAATCGTATGCAAAAATTACTGACGTCGTTCTTTTCTTACAGTAGTGGATTTCGGAGTCTGCTGATTGATGAATCATTTTTCTTTAATGAAGCTGGGCACTCGTTACCACGGAGCCAATTAGACCTGAAAGAAAATGAATATAACCATATTTTCGGGATATCTAGGCTTGAATAGAAATTGTGTTTTCACTGAGAGGGCCTAAACATTTTCGAGAAGAATTTTTTAACTGAGGTTTGTTCTTGAAGACATGTTACTGTAGTTGCTGGTGAAAATACGCCTTGAAAAATAATCCGTTATTTCACAGCGGACTTGAATTGTTTTCCGTCAAATATTTGAAGACTGGTTATATTCCATGTCGCATATAACTGGGTTTTCTTAGAAGGGTTCTTTGAAATTATTTTAAAATGGGGGCGATAAAAATTGAATGACGACTAGCATGCGATTGGTTTAGTTTTGAGAGATAGATAATAATATTAAGTAATTATATAAACTTCTTCAAACGGGTCACTCACTCCTTCTCAAGGTAAGTAGTGAGTTCACAGACCGGGAACCCAGAGTGTGCACTCGGTGACCGAGTACTTAGTGTTTCTTGGGCCCTAAGGAAGAATAATCTGGGCAGCGATTCTCATGGACATCGCTGGCACCGCGTAATCCATTTCACCAGGCACCCGGCCTGGGCGTCAAAAGCCCGTCGAAGTGTCTCGAAATCAGCACCATACTCATCTGTCCATGGCACGAAGGACGGCGTCCTTTTGTCGCCCCGAGACCCGGGATCGGCATCAATCTTTCGAGAGAACCCGGCGAGTCGGGCGTCACTGGGCGCGTCTTAGGTCCTTCGTATTGAATCAACGCTGGGATTCCAAGCCTGTTTGCTATTGACAACTGACCGGATTTAGTCCGTTCAGGAGGATTAGAAGTGACCGAGAATTGTCGTGTGACCACGGACTAACTTTCGGGTCATTAGGTAAAGGGAGAAGTGATACTTCGAAAAGAAGGCGACTAACGGCTTCCCTATAAAATAATGAGTAAAATAGTTCATGAAATCCATTTATTGTCAACTATTATTATCTGCTTTAGGCCTTCAGCGCAGTGTTTCCCAACCTCTTTTGCTTGTGGACCGGCAAATTTTGACAAAATCTTTTGCTGAACGGCAAATTGCAATTAAATGTTCTGCAGACCAGCAAAGTTCCATTCAATTTTTCAAGACGAGGAAAATTTCTAAATACTAGCGATGAAGTCCTCAAAACAAGACTGTATTGAAAAAATCAAGCGAAGAACCAAGAAGCAGCTGTACATTGGAATGTCTTGAAAGAAAAGAAGGCTGAGCTTCAAGAAAGGCTTCTCAGATTTAAAGCTTAGAATAATATATTTCAGGCAAGTGAAGACATGCCAGAAGCGTGAAGGGTAATAAGAAGAAAAGCTAATTTTCTTTTGTCTCACATAATTTCAAATGCCATTTTTTCCGAAATTTCGGATAATTTAGGATAACCGGCTTCACTACTACCTTCTAACAGTTTAACATGCCATTCTTCAAAAAGGGCGCCTGGCCGTTTTTTGAAGACGCCTGGTGCCCAACCCCTTGTGACGAAATCGCATATAACAGCACCCTTCCTAAAGCGTTTAAAAGCTTCGGTTTTACGTATGATAAGTCACTATAATTTTATTAATTTAGTACAGAAGTCCGGATTATCAAGGGATCGGAGTTAAAAAATATGACCGATGAAAATATCACGCAGAATCGAAATGGCCCATTCAGATGATGATCAGAACAGTTTCTGAATGAATATCAGAAATATAAAATTTACAATTGTGATTATGTGCGATATGATTGAAAGACACTTTTATCTCAACCTAGAAATTATAAGCTTTCCCCACATCCCACCACTTCCAAAATGCTCTGAGGAAAATTAGGTAACCCTGGAAATTCAATGTTTGTGGTCAACTTCTTGTTTCAGCTTGCCCTGGTGAAAATGACCCATTAAGATAGTAAAAACAGGATCAGGCGTGACCTCTTTTACTCCTGAACAGTGGGCATCAGGTAACAGTAAAATCAAAGACCGCTTGATTCATACTTCTGCTCTTTTCCCTCTCGAGTTTATCTAATGAAGCACGTCACTCAAGTAAAGTCAAAGCTGATTAGATTCACAGACATGGAACTCCAGGAATATGATTATAAAGCTCAAGTGAAACCAAAGTTTGAAGAGGTTGCTCAAGCGCTTGTAGAAATACGATTAGTCGAATGCATCAGCTACTATTCCTACGTATCCCGAAGTTGAAGAAAAAAGAGCCACCGATGAGATTGGAACGATTGAAATGAATTTCTCAGCGAGAAAGAAAAGAAAGCGAACGGCATCGACCGAAAATGCATGAAAGCTTTCGGTTCTTATTCGAAGCGAAATTCCCTTTTTTCTGTTTGATTTTTATTTATTTTTAATATTATTTTCGTCAGAGAACGTCTTGGATTCAATGAGGCGAACGCTGGTGCGCTTTAGAGAGGCTTTTCGGATTCGAATGAACCTGACTTGGAAGAAGCAAGCGCAACTTTTGGAGACAATTTGCGCCTGAACGAATGTCAGCGCACGAGAACTCGACGAAATCAATTTTCTGCTTCAACGCACCGCAGCATGCGCATAATTTCCCCTCCCCCCCACCTCCTCGATTGCCAAAAAAAAAAAGTTGTACCTCTCTTTATTTCCTTCGCGGAACTTCTCCGCGTAAACTTCGTCCACATCGCAACGCTTGTGGAATTTGTTCTCCTGAATCGCCGCGAAATGCGAGCAAAAATCCCAAACTTAATCGCCGGTCTTCTATTTTGTGCAGTTCCCAACCATACTAACTTTTCGTCTGACTTTTTGGTCGAAGGGTACGAGCATTTTCTGCGGGTTTTTATTCTAAAAATGACATTGTAAGATGCATGTAAGAGTTGGAAATCTGGAGAGTTTGTGATGAATTCCTTGCGCTTCGGATAGCCCTTTATACGCTTATGTGTTGCAACGACGTCCATTCATGTAATTCAATTTTCACTCCCGTCAGTTGAAATGTATGGGATCGAAAAATAAATACAGACTTATTTCAGATTTTTCCTGCTTCTGACATTGAACTAGCACTTTGAAAACGTTGTATTTCTATTTTCATGTGTAAGGATCAATTTTTACCCTTTCGATGCCTGTACATATTTATTTTAACCGATCATGATCATGTAAAAGATCAATGTGTCCATAAATTTGCACAACCGCTGTAATGGATATTTTATTCCAATTTTCAACATGAACTTCGAAAATTGATGTACTGTACCTTCTATTGGTGCACCCTGTGGGGCATGTTGAAATAATTTATTAACAAGCAAACGAGGAAATTCAAGCAGTAGGGACATCACATAAACGCAAGAGATAGTTAATTCTCCATTTACAGATTAAAGCTCTTGAGGGGTTCTGAAGGCACGTCTTTCCATGATAACGTCATGAACTATAGTTTTATTTAATTTGCGACTTCTGCAAAATTAAATACGCACGAAGTGATTTCGCCGGAGCAATCCACATGAAGTACTGTGGAGACAGTTGACGATATATGATCCGCTCCGAAAACTACCGGGTCGAGGTGTGTTTTTTTACGCGTCCGATTTTTCTCTAGGTTCTTGACAAATGCCTAATTTACCCCATATTCTGAAAGCTTGGGAAGTACGTATATCGATTAAGAAGATTAATTCGTCACCTGGGAACGAAAAGACGCCGTCCTCCCACTCCGTCAATATAGTGAAATATCGTCTTTTCCGGAAGACGATCAGTTCGCGGTAAAACGAAGTGAAGGGGGTCAATGCAAAATTTCCGCTGCATCGCAAAACGGCGGCGCTTGTCAATTTTCGTTTCAATAATGCCAGAAAGACCCGTGAGAAAGTGACAAGGGAAGTAGCCACGGGGAGCAAGTAATTCTTTCGCGAAACGGCGACGGGTTTTGGCGGCCTTCTTTTGACGTGGGTTCATGGTTGTTTTTTTTTTTCTCCTTACAGGGCTCCCAGGGGATGCCGAGTACGGATCCGTGTGGTCGCCGAGCCTCCACAGTAGGGCCGTCTTGCAGTCAGGTGTCAGCAACAATTCAGAGACGAACGTCACCGCTCACATGGGAGAGACTGTGTTCCTGCCCTGTCGGGCCAGAAGCGTGGGCGACCGAACGGTGAGTACAATTATCGTCAGCCTGTGCACAATAAAGCGTCGATTCTTGGCCGGGGTCGATTTGCATGTTGTTTCGCGATTGCGATGCCATTCAAGGTTATCCCGAGAGGAAACAAAAAACCGGATCATAGAACAGCAGTGCCAATTTCGACGCGGCATTATTTCCGTGTCGCTTCCGTTAATTGGCATAAATTCCCAGACCAACTTGGAGGCAATGCCGGAAGGAATCTGATTCTCATCTCATGTACTGTATTCTTATCTCACTTGGGAATACTTTGCACAAGAGGGCCACGAGAAAATGTCAAGTGAACCTGGAGAAAAAAGTGCCAAGTTGAGAAAATTTAAGAATCTTCTTGAACTTCGTTTCTTTATATTGCCCTGAAAAAGATACCTCAAGCAAGTCCTAACAACAACAATTATCAGTAATAACAATCTAGCACAGACACAGCTAAAATTCTTCCAGTGCTGATCTCGATTCAAAATAGTTTGAAGGTCATCTGTGATAGCGCGTCACATTTTGGTAGTTCATACATTCTTCACTACAATTTTTCTTCAATCAGTTTTACCTCAAGTATTCCTTCGAATCAATTCTCTCAAAAAGATTTAATCTTGTTGGTATTGTTACACATTTTGTTTCAGTGATGCTGAAAGGGAAATATTCAATAAAATGGCAGTTGCTTGAGAGAAGTTAACCCCGTAATGGCTGCAACAAGCAATTGCAAATGGGCAAAGGCTTGAAACGATTTTTATT